>RJWT010014968.1:0-20723 GCA_004365215.1 Cuniculus paca
GAATCCAAGCAGTTCAGATACAAATTATTTCCCATTTTGAACTTCAAGACATTTTGTGTTTTACCATGTTCTTTTTCACTATAAAAAATATATAAAAGAGAATAGTAGTCCTAATAATATAAATGTAATAAAATAGCAGTCCTAATAAAAAAGAACTAATAGTAGTCCTAGAAAACATCAAATATTAAGGGATAGCACTAGAGAATTTGTTTTTCTTCTTAACTACTTGTCTAGAGCTTCAGAGCAAAAACACCAATAAAAGTCAGTCATCATTATGATGTCATCTAATAATTTCCTTAGAAGTAAACTAGCAAGTACAAAAAATATTTATAATGTACGACATCATCTATGTGCCTTTCCATTGCTCTAACTTCAGATTATATTTAGTGAAGTTTCCTGTTTGTTATAAAGAACACCTCTGGTGTGAAGTAAAATGCACTCATCAAAGTCTCTGAAGACAAACTATCTTCGCAAACTAAATGTGTGCAGCCATAGTTTAATCCTGATGGATGAAGACAATTGTGTGGCCTGATCCAGCAATTTACGGAAGGATTTTCTCATTTATTGTGTAAGCCAAATTCTAGGACCAGTATTTCCGTGTCAGTGAAATAGGTACAATATCTATAAGTTCCAAATGATACCCATCTGCCGATAGGATGTGGGCCCTAGGTAAGAATTATAACACCCCAAGCATGTTGGGGAGATGATCACTCCCACACTGGTAGCTATGGTTTTTGGTGTTGCCACTTTAGATCCCTAAAATGTCTTTGGCCTTTATGCAGACTCAGTTTATAAATAATTGTAGCTTAGGTACAGTAGTAGACACAGGAGACTTTTTGTGTGCATGAGAATGAATTTTCCATCTTTCCATTCTTACACATCACTTCTTAGATGTTATCTCTTCTCATTTATCCTATTGTACAACTACATGTGGCAGAGTTCTGTAATGCCTACTAGGTAACACAGTTTCTTGGATACTTAACAAGCTCCCCATGATGAAGTGTTTCTTCAAATACATTCATTAGAAGTTATATCACTCTTTTGTATACGTTCTACTTAGATTCCCAATTTATTATGGCAGAAAAATCAAACTTCCCATTCAGTCAGGATGGGAAAAATTCTTATCTCAGCACAGGTGAGCCTTTTCCCCAAGACTCACATGAATTATGCATTTCACTTGTTGGCTGCCTGGGACTTAAAAAAAAAGTCTAATTAATTCTACAGAAGGACACCCTGTCAACCAGCACTAAGCTGGGACTCTTCTAGCAAACCACTCTTAACTTCCTTTACAATCTATGTCACTTCTCAAGGCCAACTCAAGAATAGTTTCTTTTTCCGCCTCAGTAACAAACTGTTCTAAGATTGATCCACACTTGAGGATAGAAGCTGACTGGAACAGGACCTCGGCCGCTGCCGAGCTTCGTAGTAGTTTATTATGCATTGCTCCTAGAATACAGCGGTGTGAAATTGCTGCTGACTCAGGAGCAAAATTTCTTGAAATGTGTTTGCAAGCTGGATTTTGGACACTTGCTACATACAGATTGTGTCTGATTGTTGGAATCAGACAAAGAAGGATTTCAATCCTGGTTTTGCCAATTGGTATATATCATTAGGAAGATCACTTAACTTTTCTGAACATAAGTTTCCTTATCTATGAAACGGGGATATTATACCTAGACTATAGGACTATTACAAAGATTAAAAGAGGTGTAACTTATCCAGCCTCTAGAATGTAGCAGGGTCTCAAAAAGGTGAATTCTTTTAAAAAGTGTATGCAAATAAAGGGTAAGATATCAAAATTTAGCCTTGATAATGCTGAGATGACCTATAGACCTATAACAAAAATATACCAAACAGTTATTAGGTACCTTTAACATCTAAAGCACTCAAACCAAGTAACTCTTAGGGATTTGCAGTAGGCAAATGATGCCACTAACTGGGTAAAGAATGAAGACACAGAAGCACCAGTTTAACCTAGGACAACTCCACACCCAAGCAAAGAACTGGAAGCTGCTGGCTTCTCCTTTCGCATTCTCACTAAACTATAAATCATCCAACAAACCTTCTTGGTTCTTATTTGTAGGAGATGAGGATGTCCTCTGTGGGGTTGGTAGAACCCCACAGATGCAGGGGACAGCATTAATGTATGAAGCAGCATTGAGCTCCATACTAGCCTACAGTAAATGTGTTCATGCATATTCTATGCCAAAGAATATAGAGAAATGGCTGTAGAAAATATAGGTTTGCCAAATGCTACATTCAGCCCTTTGATTTGTGGGGCCAGCATCATCCACAGGGTCATAATTTATAACATGTAGCAGTCCTCCTTCTTACCCCAAAGCACTCTTTCTCTGAAGCAAAGTTTATGGCGATGTCCCTTCCGGGCAAGACACATACAAGACACGTACACATAATCCTGGGGGTGACTGCACGGATGGCTGATGCATGGACAGATAAGCAGGACTGCCTGTTACACTATGAAGTTATAACCAATGAGAAAGTGACTGGCTGAATCTAACAATCACGTAGAGCGACAAAGCTGTGACATAGTAACAAAATATGAATCACCCTGTGCCCTGAAGACGATAAGCCACTGTCAGCCAGTCCATCACGGAGTCCAAGACATACAGAGCAGTACCTCGATCAGCAATGATTCAGCAGGAAATCTTTCTTTTAGGTGTCTGTGCTTTCATACCTGTTCTCAAAAACTTTGTCCCTGGAGCTGCTAAGCACAGACTAAGATCCTCTTGGAAAACTGATTACTGCACACACTGCTTTGCTAAGAGCACAGGCCTTGCACGGAGCCAGGACATGGCCCTACATTCTTATTTCTTTTTCCTCTTCTTTACACTCAGTGACATCTATGTGTTTAGTAACATTTTAATAATTTACATTGTCTATAACTTAATCATCTAAACTGTTACTAGAAAAAAATTTTAAGTTTTAGTTTGAGTGAGAAGAAGGCAAATGTCTGCCCAGTTTTTTAAGGAAGATTTTCTATTTTTCACTGATTTTCAATATTTCTAACATACATTTAATCTCCCACCTTCTCATTCTAATTCCAGTAGCATCTTTAACTGCGAGGCACATTTTTTTTTTTGAGAAACTGACACAATATTACTCTGGATCACAGATAAGAAATTACTATATTTGAATCAGCTTTTATTTTTGAGCAACTTCTATGCATTATGATTAAAAAAATCTTTATAACATTTACCCCCAAAACTTCTTCTCACTAATTTCCTGGCTCTTAAAAACCCCTTTTCTTTAAGTTTGGTGTCATAATAATACTTCTTAAAGCCTCCAGGGAGGACACTGAACTTAATTATATTATGGCCACTGTAATTTGGTGGGTCAGCCACACTTACTTCCTTAACCAATTCATTCGCTACCAAAGGCGAATCCAACAGTAACCTCTATGCTTCAGCAACAAACTGTTCCAAGAAAGCAGTTGTTTATAGTATTGAGAAACCGTTCCTCCCAGCCACATCCCAGTGTAATGTTCAGTTGGCAAAAAAGAAGGCTGTATGTTGTTCAACAGGGAAATCTGCCTCATTTGACCACCCAAGAGGGCAGCAAAAATAAGTCACCTAGTAAAGGTGGTCTTTATACAAAGGTTGAACAGAACTTTACTGGAAACTTTGGGTGGATTGGAAAGTCTTGGCTTAATATAGTAAACTGCATAATTTAAAAATGTGCTCAAGTTGTACTGTATAAGCAAAGCATATTACAAGATCGATGCATGGCTGTCATGCTTAAGAAACAAAGTGTTTAAAAGGCAGAACAATGAACAAGATGGCTTGTACAAGATATTGCTTCCTAAACACAGTACAACATGAAGTCAGTCCTTTCTTATGCTTCTTCCCTTTTCGTTTATTGGCAGTCATCTATAGTGACAGCCATGTGCTTTTCTTGAGAATAGAAAGGAGTAGAAGGTATTGTAGAAGCAGCACAAGAGGAGGAGGCCTGGTCATTGTGCTGCTTCTATCAGCCATGAGACACTCAGTCCGAATTATCTGATGGTCATCACTTTTTGTTCTTTTTTGGTTTTGGTCATCTCAGTGCCATCAGACAGATCGTTTTAATGTCTATTTTATGATAAGTTTTTTAATGGTCAAATATAGTGCAATTAAGGAAATTTTGTCATTTTTAAATTACAAAAATTAGTGTGGTCATATGTTTCCATTTGCTTGGACATAATTTTATGTTTGGGTTAAATTATTCAGACACTCCTGCATTCTCAAAAATGACTCAATTTTATGATAAATGAAATAGAACCTTTAATACACACTTTAGCTATTGAGCTTGGGCAGAGAAGGGAAATTCCAAATTATACTTTAAGATATAGATTTCAGTTTTGTAGAACAAATAATGGCAAAGGCTGCACGCAGGAAAATAACATCAGTATGGTCCCCTTCCTCCCAGAGCTCCTAACTCTCAAAGTAAGGCAATGTCAAAGTGAGGAGATCAGTGCTGCGGAAAAGCATGTTAACTCCTGAAGAGCAGTTCCAATTCTATCTTGTAATGTTGCAGTTATACACAGAACATGTTGTATTGTTAGCAGCAGTAGGATATCCAGGGAGCCAAGATATGGGGCTGGAATTCGGGATAAATACACAATACCCTGGGTGTGCCGATGATAGTAGAAGTTCTATCAGAGTCATTTAGAGCTGAGAATAACAGAATACAATCAAAAGGACCCATGTCACTTTCTTTTCACTAGTTTCATATATGAAATTCCTAAAAAGAATCTTTTATAATGATGTCCTAAAAATTTCAAAGCCCTGGGAAAGCTAAAGCATAAGGAATTATAATTCTTTTAAGGGCCACATTACCAAAAGTAATCTACAGATTTAATCTATTAAGATACAAACAACATTGTTTATGAAACTAGGAAAAAAATCTTGAAATTCATATGAAAGTGCAGAAGACCAAGAATAGCCAAGAAATTCCTGAGCAAAAGGAGCAAGGCTGAGGTATCACAACATCCAATTTAAAGTTACCCTACACAAAGTCATTACAGAACCAACTTGGTACTGGCACAAAAACAGATGTGTAGACCAATGGAACAGAACAGAAGGGACAGAAATAGTCCCATGCACCTACAGCCACCTGATTTTTGACAGAGGGGTGCAAAACATATGCTGGAAGAAAGACAGCCTCTTTTAACAAATAGTGCTGAAAAAATTAGGATCCACGTGCAGAAGATCAAAACTGGATCCCTATTTCTCGTTCTGTACTAAAAATAAAATCAAAATGGATGAAAAATCAAGACAGAAGACTGGAAACCTTGAAACTTCTGGAAGAAAACATAGGGATAAAACTGGAAGCCAGAGGTGCTGGCCAAGACTTCCTGAATAGAATTCCAGTAACAGTAAATAATAGCAAGAATCAACAAGTGACCACATCAAAATACAAAGCTTCTGCACAGTAAAGGAAACAACAAAGAGATGAGATAATCTACAATACACTTTCCTCATGCAGGATTAATGTCCAGAATACATAAAAGAACTCAAAATATTAACCCTCCCAAACAACCCAATCAATAGATAACCTAAACAGACATTTCTCAAAAGATGAAGGACAAATGGCCAATAAATATATGAAAAAATACTGAACATCTTTAGCCATTAAGGAAATACAAATCAAAACTGTATTGAGAGTCCATCTCATCATAGTCAGAATGGCTATCATCAAGAATCCAGCACACAAGAACTACTGGTGAGGGGCAGGGGAAAAAGGAACCCTTTTACACAACAGGTAGGAATGTAAAATAGTAGAAACACTATGGAAATCAGTGTAATAGATATACCATTTGACCCAGCTATACCACTCCTTAAGATATTTCTGAAGTAAAGACAATATACTAAGTAATATGTGCATACCCACATTTATAGAAGTACAGTTCACAACACCTGAGCTGAGGAACCAGTCTAGATCAGTGGTGGTGAGCCTGTGTCACAGGTGCTGCAGTGGGGTGTCTGCATCATTGAAAGCTCTAAAAGGTTCACCATTACGGATGCTCATCAACCCCATGAATGGATAACGAAAATGTGGTATAAGGTATATCTGCAATGGAGCATTATTCAGCCATAAAGAAGAATGAAATTTTGCCACATAAAGGAAAACAAATTGAACTGGAGGTCACGTTAAGCAAAAGTAGCCAATCACAGAAAGTTAAATATCACGTTTTCTCTTATATGAGCAATCTTAGTAAATAAATAAAGGAGAGATGAAAGAAAGTTTGAAGGTAGACTTTTAGAGATGGGGAAAGGGATCTGAGGGAGCAAAGAGGAAAGGGAAAAGGAAGTAAGAGGGATGAAAATCATCAAAATATGAATGTATCGATATACAAAAATGATTTACATTTTGTTGTATTACTAATATACATCAATAAAAAAATGAAAAACCTTAGGCTTCTTTCAGATAGGACTAAAATATTTAGAAAAATATGCTAAATTTTTTAGGATATCCCTAAGTTCATTAAAATATCTTTGTAGAAATATTTAGTGCCTTCAAAGACTTACTGCCACATGACTTTTCAGAGAGGAATGTTTAGAGAACCACTAACTGATCACCTAAATCTACAGCCGGCAAACTTTTTCTTAAGAGGGCCTGCTATTAAATGTTTAAGGCTTGTGCACTATGTAATCTCAATGACAGTTACACAACTTTGCTGTTGCAACACAAAAGTCAGCATTTGTGACATATAAACAAATGGTATGGTTATGTTCCAATAAAACTTTGTTTAGAAAAACAAGCAGAGGGCCAGATTCAGTCTTCAACGTTGTCAATGCCTAATCTAAGTCGTTACCACATGGTAAGTCTTAAGTATACTTTACTGTGGTCCACAAACTACAAAATATCCACATATGTGGAAGTTGACATGATTTATTATAAGCTTTAAATTCAACATTTCAACTTTCATTTCCAAGAACCAACGGTTGTAACCACAATAATCTTTTGTTAATTTCTTACCATTTTTAAAACAAAAGGAGAATGTTGTAATTAGCCCCCAAAGTTTTAAAGCAAGGCTCAGCTTTTATATTCAAAAACACCACGAAAATATACCACACTTACTCTATGTCTTATATAAAAGTGAAGACTGGAATAAATACTCTAACTCTGATCATTTATCCTAAGTGAGTACTAAAACTGGGAAAACATTTTATTTCTATTCAATCTGACCTAAGTTTATTTTAAAAGGAAAATGACAAACACAAGTTTCAAAATTACTAAACAATATAAAATCCTAAGACCTAACAATAGAGATAGATTCTAGAAGTAACTTCATTAATGTGGACTAGATTACAAAACTAAGAAAAAGCTGTGTCTCTTTTTCTCTCTCTTTTTTTTTTTTTGGTGATGATGGAGACTGAACGCAGGGCCTTTACTCTGAACTACATTCCCAACTCCTTTTACTTTCTGTTTTGAGCCAGGGACTTGCTAAGTCTCTAAATTCCAGATTGCGTTTGAATTCGTGATCCTCCTGCCTCACTTTCCGAGTGTCGGGATTATAAGCATATGCCAAAACCTTTTTACAGTGCCCACAGCCTCTTGGGGTTTGCTTTTCTCTCCTTGCTTAACACCATCTATTGCTTCCTCTCTGAACCCAAAGATTCTCAAGCTTTCTCCATATCAAGATCTATATTTGAAAAAAAAACACTGAAATTTATTCCTCACTAAACCAAAAATACTGGTAAGGATAAGAGCTTTCTCAGGAATACCTGCATTTTAATAAAAGTTACTTGACCGATGAGCTTTACAATATGTATTATATATGCCCTCTCCTTTGTAAATACAATTGTAACTGTTCCTTAATATCTTAGT
Source organism: Cuniculus paca (assembly GCA_004365215.1). Classification (NCBI taxonomy): domain Eukaryota; kingdom Metazoa; phylum Chordata; class Mammalia; order Rodentia; family Cuniculidae; genus Cuniculus; species Cuniculus paca. The sequence continues at coordinate 7,831 of RJWT010014968.1, forward strand.
GTCATTTTTTTCAATAAAAGATCTCATTTACATTTTGTTTCACCAATAGATAGTATTTTCATGTGAATTAAACAATAATGCTACTGTTTCATGTCTCCTCAAAGTTGTCAGTAAAGAAAATTTCATTTAACTGAAATATCATTGAGAAGTAAATGCAATTCTCATCTCCTCCCCCTCTAACTTTATTTTTAATAGCAGTTTTAGGTTCATAGGAAGATTGAGTTAGAGATACAGAGATTTTCCATGCACCCCAGGCCCTTGTAATTCTTCTTTTTTTAAAAGTAGTATTATGAAGAACTAAATCTGATCCAGGATGAATAGCTTGGCACGTAGATCTTCACTTTGTTTTCATGGAAAAACATTGTTATTTCCTCTGGTATTGCACCTTGAGATGTGTCTGTTAGTCATGCTGTGTAGCTCACACAGTATGTTATGCATGTTTAGAAATCTGCTGCTTCCTGCTTCTCAGTAAATTAACTCTCATATGCCTTCTATACTTCCATCCTTCTTTATTTAAAGAAATAATAATTACTAGTGTTCCTACTGCTTACATTATTGTAAACACTTGACACTGCTCATGTCATCTTCACAGGCATTACAGAAAGCGGTTTGATTATAATCTCTAGTTCACAGGTGAGGAAATTGAGGCATGGAAAAGTGTAGTAACTTGTCCACAGTTACACAGTTCATAAGCAATGAGGCCTGGACTTAGCCTCAGGCAGAAGAGTTTCAGAGTCTTTGCTTCAACCACCATGCCATACCATGTGCTGCAAACAAAATTTAACAGATTTGGTTAAGCCCCCCCAGTGAACTATTTCCTAATTTCATTCCCTTGCCAGTATTTCCCTGAGAAAACATTACAGTCACCTATATACATTACTCTTATGCACATATAGATTACTCATTTAGAATTTATTTTTACACTTTTAAATTTATATAAATATTCTACCATGCATTAGGCCCTGGGTTTCATTACTAGAGCCAAAATAAATTTTCATGTCACTTTGGAAGCCTGAGACAGGAGAATCACTAGTTTTTTTTGAGCCCAGTCAGAGTAATTTAGCGACTTTGTGAGACTCTGTCTCAAACTGAAAAATCCAAAATGGGCTGGTAATGTAGCTTAGCGCAAAGAGCCTTCATTCAACCCCAGTGCCACAAAAAAAAAAAACATAATTTATGTAAATATTAGACTTAATGTGTATTATTCTTAGTTACCTTGAGAATGTCTTTCTTTTTCCTCTCCATAGTATGTTTTTGAGACTTTTCCCCCCAAGAATCATAAGATAGTTTTGACTTTTTTTTTTCTGTCTATAGTTAAATCCACTGTTCACTATTACTCAGAACTATGATCATTCTAGCAGGACTAACGACAAAACATCAAGCTTTTAAATACTGAAGATGAATTTTACAAAAAGTCAGTGTGGGTATGGCTGAGCATGACTAGCCAACCTCAAAGAAACCATTTTGTCTGCTCACACTTTAGTTTCCTCAATTGTTGAATGAAGGGGTGAGGTTAAACGACTCCCAAGGTTCTTTCCACTATCAAAGGTTTGAATTTTTCTAACTAAAGCACATGGCACTTAGAGACATCTATTTTCTTTGATGCTCAGACACTATTTTTGATTAATTTTGCATTCTCAACTCTGATCTTACAAGTTGGTATTTTTTGAAATCCAATTGCCTGATCAATCAGATGTGAAGACATGATGTAACACGTGAAGTTCGTAGTGTCTTAGAGGCAAATTTAAAGTACAAAAACTTTTGAAAAGCAAGAGATTTTCTCACAAGTTCAGTGTAAATTTTTTTACCAACACTTGAAAGGTTGTCAAGCAATTTATAGTCTTTGTATGTTCCACTTAGGCTGAAAACTGAGATGTTTTTCTCTAAACCTATTAGTGAATTTTGAAAGGTATCTAGTCTGAGAGTATTTCATGTAAAGCATGATGATGGAAAACCTGGTATATTTATAGTGATGACCTGAATACTACAGTATTTTGTATTTGACATGGAAGAATAAATAGTATATAGTATCATTTTCATAATACCATCATATAGTTGTTAATTTTCATCATGTATCTCTTAAATTACCATTTACTCAAAATATTTAGTTAATGAGATGTTCCTACTGCCAACTAGAGATAACTAAAAATCTTATGCATGTTAGTATTTTTCAGGACAATATTGGGACCAAGATAGCCTCTTACATTGTAAGGAACAAGTAAAGGGGGAGACATTTAGATCTGCTTAGAACGTAATCCTGGGACACATATCCAAAAGCTCTTGTCTTCCCTCTCCTTCTTTTCCTGATAGTATAAATCTATGTGTGAATATTTACCGTTAGTGTATAACAACATTTCCTAGTTCCTCTGGCTCAAATAGAATATGTCCAATAAATATTTGCTCAATGAATGAATTTATCAATGAAGAAATCAATGCATGACTGCCCCATAACCACATCTACTATGGGGAGCTGAGCCTACTATCTTTGCAGATCTACAAAGTTTAGAGAAAATATTTATTAAGTTCCCATGCAGAGTCATTTGGAAAACAGATTATTCCTCTGGGTCGAATCACACAACTCTGTCAGCTCTTTGATCAAGCAGAAAGTAGCTTTAAAATCATCTTCTGGTAGTTGTCCTCTGGCTGGTTCCCACCTGGAGCTTCCCTGAGTGAAAAGCCAGTTTTAAAGAAAATTTCTTACCATCATTTGACATGATGATGGGCAAAATGAACAGTGTGACAAGGAGTCAAGGTGGTGAAATAAAGCAGAGGGGTCAAGTTACTTCACTTTTCTACAAGAGCAAAATTAGACACTGCAGTTAGAAGGAATGGATATGAAAGACAAGGTATCACATACACTAAAGAAAACAAGTAAATATTTTTAGTAAGGCATTGTGAGAACATAGGCATTCTTTTAGGTAGAGAGAACTAATGGGAAAATCTATCATCTATATAATACTATTCCTATTTAAAACTTACCCATATAAGACATAAACTACTTTTCTTTTTCATTAAAAAGAAATTGGATTTTTTTTTTGGAATCTTCACACTATACACATACATGTATATATATTTGGCATTAAGTTCAAGAATATGATTAAATGGGGTTGGAGATACAGCTCAGTGGTACAAGTGCCTGCCTGGCAAGCCTGAGGTTATGAATTCAATCCCCAGTACAAAAAAAAAAAAAAGAATATGATTAAATGTGATAGACTGTCGAGAAAATGAATGACTAAAGATATTTTTTCCAAACTTTTGAGATAAAATAAAACCGCATTCTTAGGTATAATCAGGATTTGTGCTTTGCAAACTTTCTCTTGTTTTCACTTAAGTGAATAAAAAAGAACAGATTTTAATATGCATCCTAAATATTCATTAAAGGCACACCACCACAGTGTGCTTCAATATTTTGAAGCGTTTTACACATTTCAAAACATAAAGAAATAATGACCATATTGCATTTAAAATAGTCTACAGCACATTAATTATCCTATTATGACTAAAGACAAATTAAAATATGTAATACCTGTTTACCAAGTTTAATTAAATTGCACATAATGGAGCTTAACATCATTGGATGGAAAATGTGAATTCTAAAGCCGTAGGGGACAAAATATTCCAAAATTATATGTTACGATAGTACAAAACTTTGTCATTAGGTGTTTCATATTCTCTAGTAAAGCATTTCGGAGGCAGTTGCCTGTATATTCTGTTGTTATTGCAGGTTTGGCTACGAACTCTACAGTGACTCACTAATATGATTAATGGATGGAAATGAAGTCAAAATGTTAAAGTCTTTCAAAATAAAGAGACGAATGCAGATTGTGTGGCTATAGTTTGCATAAGGCCTAAGCTACCATATTGTTGGGAGACACAATTAAAAAGCGAGGTCAGTCTTTCTAACCCCATTGTTTCTGCAGGTACAACATTTCCTATGCATTTAGGGCTATCGGTGCATCAGAGGTGTGTTTCTGGGTCTGCATGTCTTAAATTAGAAGACAGATAAAATAAGCAAGAAATGAGTAATGTGTGGTGATCAAGACAATACCACCTAGTTAGGAATACTATGCCAAATGAAAGCATTAGTTAGATTGTCCTACACCCCTCAGAAGTCCCTAAATGTTTCTTAGAAACTCAGAAAACTGAGTAATGAGAAGCATCAGGTGGAAGGAAGGCAGGACTGAGTATTAGCAGTCCAGGGCCTCAACTCTAAGTCACTTTCTGCTCAGGGAATGGTAAGCGTCTATTTTTCAGACTGCTCAGCATCTACTCACTCCTCTCTTGTGACAATGGCCTAATTTTACCGTGGAGAATTACTCCTTGCATGCTGGTGGCTCAGTGTTTTCAGCTGTGTCCCTGGCTCCAGCGAAGGGCATCTGGCCCAGGCCTAGCCAATCACGGTAGCACGTTCTAGGACACGTGCATGGCTGGTGGCACCCTCCATGAGGCTCATGTTGACATCTTAGGGAAAAGCAGCTCTCACTGCCCTATATCTGCTAATCTGCTAATCTGCTAGATGTAAGCCTGGAGCTGTGGCAACCTATGTGCAGGGAGAAACCCTAGTAAGAATGAAGCCAACCCAGGGAAAGATAAGATAAGGAGTGTTTGTGTCTTCTTAAGCCCATCTACGCTGAATTTCTATTTCTCTTAGAATTTTCTCCCTGTACATTTGTTTTTTAATTCAGTTCATAAGCTACCTTGCCCTCCATATCTGGACATACTCGCAAGTTGCTTACAAAGGGGCAGCTAAAACTTACATTTGCCGTAAGAAACCAACTTTTACACAGGAGTCTAACACATCGCTAGGGCGTGGCCATACTGTCCTTGCTGTCTCCCACAGAAAGAAACTTAGAATCCTAACCAAGGTAAAATACATTGGTCTCCTTCTGGCCTCATTTTACATGTCCAGAATGATCTGTGTCCTTTCGTGATGTTTCCAGCATCACAGGTACTCAATGTTTAGGAATCATTTCCTAGGCAAGGGACTGCGAGCCATCCTCAGGTGGATGGAGTTACCTACCTGTTCTTTTCTTGGCAACTCCCGGACTAAACTTGAGCAATAGAAGGTACCAGGTCATTTATAATTTTTCTGCTTCTATTTCTTTTCTCTCCTTGGATTTGCGTTTCTCATTTCCTTGCTGATTTTCCTGCCCTTTGCACACTTCTCTTTTTCTGGTGAATGCACTCTGATTGTTCTGTGGAAAACTAACTTCTACTTCAGGTTCTGTGTTTTGGGCTGGGTTCCAGAGATGGCTTCAGGGATGAGCTCCCTATTACATGTAATTAGTGTCTCTCTTGGCACAGGTTTAATGGCAGTGGGATAGAATGATGATGTGGAACATGCTGTAATGGTTAAAATCACCAAGTACTTTCATTATTTGAAATATTTTACAAAACAAAACTACGAAACACCTATCTATACCTCAGCAGGAGTATACACAGTGTCAACCGATACTTTTGACAGTTACTTTTGGCAGCAAGTGGCACAAAAAGTTTGGGATATTAGTACTGTGATGCATCATTTATTTTATTCTGTTGTTTCCAAATTTATTACAAGATTTTGAACTTGGTTGTCATTTTGTCAAGTGAAATTTTCTTAGGGTTATCAAAGATTTATGTCTACATTCCACATTACTATTATTATCTCTGCAAGATCCAAAGACAAATACTGTAATGGAAAGGAGAGAGCATTTTGTGCTGAATTATTTGGAAGCATAAAGCTGTGTGCTCCCAACACCAGTGACATCATCAATTTAGTATTTTCCCCATCAAATAAAGATGTCTCCCAGTCTGTTGACAACTCATCCACTAGGGAGTTCTCCTGGGTGGCATTTAAGCTATACTTAAAACTTTCATTTTGTTTATATACATTCACAAGCCAGAGCCTTTGGTTTACAGGAAAGAATTTGCTGATCTCTTTCTTTCCCCCTGAAAAATTACTGAAGTTACATTAATTGCTTCTATGGCTGCTTATTGGATCTTCTCAAAATGATTGCTGTCAAATGCAAAGCTTACACTACCTGGTTTTGTTAGGTTACAATATGAAACATAAACTGAAGTGATTATAGAAATGGGTACATTTAGTCTACATATTCATACATCTAAACATTGGCTGGTTAAAAAGCGGGTGTGCGATTTTTTGGAAAAGCTTATCTTTAGCAATATTTCACTCAGTCATACTGTTTTATTTACATATGAATTATTACTTAATCATATAACACACATACAGACAGTAAAACTGAACTGTGCAATGATATTTCTTTATGTACGAAAGAAAAATACTGACCCATTCAATACCAGCTAAAACTAATGAGAAAAGAAAAAGAGAGATATCCATGGAGCTGAAACAAAGATACCTGGGTCTGCATAAATTATGTCCTCACAATTAATGGGAAATTAATGATACTTTGTGTTTCATATCATGTAAAAAGCACTATTTTCCAATACATCTAATTTTTTTATCTAAAACTAAATCTAAATACTTATGTTTTCTAATTCCAAAAAGCTAAATTTAAATTCCTGTTACTATCTCCCTAAAGTACCATAAAATCTTTCTCACAATGGAGAAATAATCAAAACAAAACAAAAATGACAGGATTTGTCTTCAATAACTAAATATTTTGTGAAAAATAAACAAATTCTGATGCCATATCTTCATTCATGACCATGTTTCTTGTAAATTTCCAACGGTCACAATAGATTCAAATTAACAAAATTAAAGGGATCAGATTTTCTACAGTGACTTCCAAATGTCACCCAAGGCAATCACAATTCAACTCTGATCTGTTTTCAACTCCTTCCTATTTCTCATTACATGTTTGGTATTTAAAATTAAGTTGTAGAAATAAAATGCAAACTTGCATTCTCCATCTGGAAGTTAAACCAGAAACTGTGGTCACTACTGTCTTCTAGTAGATGAGAGGTCTCTGTTAATATGCTATCCAACAATGCCACTAACTGCCTCCCAGAAATTCAGAATTAGCGATGCAAAGGTTAGATAAAGTTAAAGGTCACCCCCCACAGGCAAGAGGGGGCCAGCTCCCTACTCAGTTTCTAGCAGACCTGCTTCCCTAGGGCACATCATAAAAGTAATTTACTGACAACTCACCTTACCAGGGGTCAGCTGGGGCCTCCAGTTTTCTGGAATTCACTTTTAAGAAACATGATTAAGTGGGGACAACTATTGGCCCTAAAGTATTTATGCTAAGAACAAATGTCTGTCAGAATTAAGTTCTTTGTGTGTGGTGGTTTCAGACTTAAAAAGATGTGTGCCCTGATGAAAAGCACATATATTCTATTCACCAAATTAAATCTTAGAATGAATATTGGTTAATTGATTTATTAGGTTTTAAAAAAACACTCCAGAAACCCAAATAGACAACACAGACAAATAAAAAGAGAATGCATTTACTGAGTTAGTTATATCCTTTTCAATCTTTTGTGTTCCAATTTTTTTTTTTCCTCACACTGGGGAAAAATGCATTCACATTATTTCAAAGGAAAATGAAGATGGCATTTAAACCAAGCCAAGAAAGTTGACTTAAAAATTTTTTTGTAAGAAAAGCTATTTCCTGATTAAAACAAATCTCCAACTTTTAGTTTTTAAAAATAATTTTGACATAAAAGATTGAATTTAGTACTAGATAGAGATGGCTTTTGTATATTTAGAAATTGTTAAAAGTTAAAATACGTGCATTGGGTAAAATTAAAACATTATTTGACACTGTGTGTGGGATTCAGCCCCAATCTATACAGTACGTGGAGACGAAGTTGGTGCTTTCAACTGCACGGCACACGTCTCAGTAATAACGGGGGATGAAGCATACGGTTTCAAGGAACACCCACAATGAAAATTATTCTTTTCAAACAGAGAATTGTTTTGGAATAAGTTAGGTTAATTGGCACCATGGGATTTCTCTCAAGGAAACAGGGCACAGAAATCCTTATATATGCAAGCAAAATGATCAAGCATTAGCCTGTTTCCCTTTTCAATTTTTCACATCTAATTTACTCTATCCACAACCAAATTAACTTCTATAGATTCAGATGCAGGTAAAAGAGAGGGAGAGGGAGATGGAGAGGGAGATGGAGAGGGACAGAGAGAGGGAAAGACATAGTTCTTTGCTAGTTTAACGAACAACCTGAAAGACTGATTTGTTACATGAGGTTATTTGTTCAAATGCCAACAAGAAGGAATCCATTGGGGATACTTGGGAAAACTCTTGTAAGAGTGAACCATGGGTACTTTATAAGCAAGGTCATTATTTTATAATTTTAAAAGTTAGAAGTTTCCTTGCAATAACATTTCCATATCCTCCTTATTTGAGGTCTAGATTTTTGTATCCCATTATCATTTTAATTTTCTCTGACTTTGGGATACCTGAATTTTGACCATTTTTATATGTTAAATACAAGTACAATCATTCCTTTAAAAAGTAATCATCCGATCCCCTTCCCTTTTTAAATGTGCATTTTCCTAGGAAGAACACATGCTTGTATATCATTTAAATAGTCTTTGGATGTGGTTACCATTTTCATGAATTAGCATTTACAACTGGCCTAGCGTGAGCCCTCTTCCTTACCACAATTGATATTTTCCTGTAATTTATAACTTTACGAGAACCTATTAAATACCCTATATTGCTAATGCACTGAGTTTTGAAATTTGGACTTTAAAAATATGAGAAAGCAGGTAAAATTCAGGAAATACCATGTGTAAAAATGCTTATGCCAAATAAGAAACATTTCCAAATATTCTTCCTAATATTGACCCACTGAAAATTGAAACTGAGAAGAAACTCTGGTATTATTGATCTCTTATTTTACAGGTACAAAACTTAAACTGGGATAGAAAGAGACAGCTGGCTCATGGGTTCAAGGCACCATTCAGTAGAGCTGGAAGTAGAAAATGCTATTCAACCTATATCCCTGGCTCCTAACCTTGCCCTTCCAAGTCTGTATTCACAGATAGTTGTTACTGATCTTGATGAAAAAGTTTAAGTCAGATCCTATCATTCTTCTGGCTTAGAACTGTTCCCATTTCATGCTGAGCAAAAGCCAGACACTATCAGAATCTCTAAGACTCTCCAGGATCTGATGCACACTTCCTGACCCCCCCACCTCCACTGCAGCTCAACTCTGCAAACTCATCTCCTGTCACTCCCCCTCTCCCTCCATTCAGCTCTCCACTGTCCTTTCCTGCAGCACAACAAGCACTATGCAGCTCACTGTATGTCTTTACCTGCAAACCCAAGTTTGGAAAATCATTATCCTATTATCCCAGTGCATTCAAAACATTACCTTGCCACCAACCATAAAACCCAAGTCCCAGAACATGCTGAGTTACTCCGGAGCAGTGATGGCCACAATGTCATAAAGTTCCACAGTGTCAGTGGGCTCTGAATTGGAAGATGTTGACTGGGCCTCTGGACCATGACAAAAATAAAGAACTAAATAAAATCAAAATAAAGCAAAATAAGTCCTACGTTCTGTGAGCCCGGGCAGTCATCTGACTGCTTCTCTTGACCACAATTCTCTTGGAAACTGTATGAAAACTGACTGATTTGGTATTTTACAGCATTTTAAAGCCAGGAATATCTAACATATCTCTTAGTCTAGGCCTCTGACTTCAAAGATAAGATTAGAGACCCCAAAAGGGTAAGTGCATTGCTCCAAGTCATGCGACCCTTTGAGGCAAAAGTGGTGCACAGCCTTGACAGGGGCGGAGTGCTACTGGGTGGCCCTGTCATGCAGGGGTGACTTCTCACACAAACCTGGCCCAGCTCTAGCAGGGATGGGACCCATTAGGACTTAGAGACAATGAGAATTGTTGCTGCCACCAGAAGTTTTACCTAGTTGCACTTCTAATAATTCTTCTCAAGGTAAAAAGCTCATCTAGTCATGTCTGGAAGACTTGGCTTTTGTGTTTATTTTACCCATAAATTTTATATGCATTAATATTTAATCAAAGTCAAAAATCTTAATAACAACACACCTCCTTGGACAAGAAGACAGTATCTGTTGATTGTAATTAAGGACTAAAGTCAACTATAGGGTAAAGCCCTTTGCAGGAATGAGGCACATTATAGCAAGTCACCGAAGTGTGAGATCAGCCCCAGGGTGATATAGGGAGCAGCCTTGGGTATAAATACATTATTAATGGCCTGGGGTTATCTGATCTTCCAAATCCCTAGACAGGAAAACAGAAGCCTTAATTGTGACACAGGGACAAACCACAAAAAGAATGAGGTACATGACTTTTTCAACCTCAGGTCACAGGCCTGAATCCAGACCTAAGTAGTCATTGATAACTTATGACAGATGTTTGGTGACCTCTGTGTAGGGGGAGTTGGCTCAAGTCTGTCTCACTTTTCCTGAACAGGTGTATTCACATCCATCCGCAAAGACGTTTGTATCATGGGAGTCTCGCTGCCAAATCTCTCACAGGCTAAGAATTTAATGGGAACGAAGTACAGCTATCGTTTTAATTCTTTTAAGAGTAGCACTTTCTCAATATTTTCCCTAACCTTGAGCATCTTCCATGAATACTGTGTATGCAAGCTTTTTTTTCTTTTTCTTTTTCTTTTTTTAAGAAATTCCTCTGAACATTTTCAAACTGTGGCTAAAGGTTGTCATGGAGCTGATATACCCTACCTACAGAGTCTGAAGATAGATGTCTTACTTAATGTTGTGATCCATTTGGATCAAAAATGCTTTAGGCTAAGAGACTGGTTTAGAAATAGCTTATTAGAATTTTTAAAAAATAAACATTTTAGCCATCCTTACAGAGAAAACCAGAATATTTGATAGTTGAATATTTGAAAGGAATACTCTTTACTCAACAATTTTGTGGTCCTCCATAAAACTTTAAGATCTCTTTTCATGTTTTATTTTTGTGTTAGCTGTAGTTTTATAGATTCAATTCTATAACCAGATTAAATAATTTCAACTGATAGCAATGATGGAAATAGTTTAAATCAAATTAATAGTCTTTTTGTCTTTGCCCTAGTATATATAATAGAGTAGCTAGCACCTACTTTATCATAATAAATTACTTTTAAATAGTTTTTCTGTGTTTTGAAGTTTGGGTATATATGATCCTTAATGAATTAATGAATGATCTTATGATTAAATTGTATATGGCATATCAAGATAGAGTAAAATGGAAATTTGTTAAACAAAAGTATTTAAGTTTTATCTCCCTTTTGGTGATAATTCTTGAGCACTAATATGACCATATGCATTGTCACATGGTATCATAAAGTTACACAAGGCTAGAAAATTACATGATTTAGAAAAAAAATTTCTCAAGCTTTTTACACAATAACACATTATAGAATGGTCTTGATAAACAGCATCTTATTTTTCAAAGTGTATTTTTACTGAACAGTGCAAAGATGATTTTAATTTCTAAGTAATGATCAAGTTTTTCAAAACACTTTATATATATCCCTAGTTCTGACCACTTTGTTATGATAGTTTGACAAAATGACAGACTTTACAGGCTTTAAAATAACTGTCAATTTACAGGTACAAATTCTCTATGATGAATGCTATCACTATGTGTATCTAAAATGTATCAATAAAAAAAATCCAGTCAGAAAAAAATAACTGTCAGCTGATGAATATGACCAACCAATACCAAGAAATAAATTAAAATGCATTATGGCAACTAATAACATCTTTGTACATGTTTACTGTATATGAAACCTATATACTCCACACTGACAATTATATACAAAGATGAAGGAACTCTGTCCAAAACCATATACTATACTGTATTAGCAAACTCCCAATATTAGTCACAGAAAAGTAGACCCAAACCAAAAAGCAAATTTGCTTACCAATTTGGAAGACTATCTCTAAAATTCTGAGTCGTATGATAAGAAGAAGGTCTTTTGGAGCTTGAGGTCTAAAAGAGGGTTGGTTAGCTGAGATGATTCCACTTAGCTATAATAGCTAACTTTCAGCACATTTCACCAAGAAGTTCACTGATGCTGCCTTACGGATTAATTTTAGAACTTTCAAAGATTTTTTTCTTCTCCTGACTTTATACAGTTTCACTCATCTTCTTTAAAAAATAACGAGTACTGCACCCTCTGTAGCGTGACATTACGTACTAATTTTATAGCAAGTTTACCCATTTGCTTCCTTCCAGTGTCTGACATCCTAAATCTGTGCTTTGAGCAATACCTACTCGTGGACAAAATATATGCACCTTCTTAATTTTCAGTTCCAGTATATTTCCTTTGCAAATCCTACAATTTATTAGCTATATGGCAGATGGACACAAACCATACTCCAAAATAAACACAAAAAAGACCTACATTACTATAATATCCAGGTCGAGAAAAACTACTAGGAAAGCAAGCAAATTCTGATGAAAGGCTGCTGCCACACGCAGGGGTCGGCTGCCCTGCGTTCATCATCGTGAGGCGTGCTCTGAGAAACTCCCGACCGGGCGGCTTTTGCATCATGAGCTAGGCAGCAATACTACTGACCTAATCACAAAAGATGAGACTGTAGGGTTGAAGGTGCTGTTTTTCTCTAGTGACATTTAAATAGAAAAGGACATGTCCTAGGTTTATCTTTTTGAGATAAAGGAAACTCCACACCCATCGATGGACTTTGTTTCTGTGGGGCCATATCATTTTGGCACAAACACGATCACATTTTCCCGTAAGTTGTCATTCAAATCTGTGTGAAGGGGCTGTTTTAATACCAAGCAGGAGCACTGACGGGTCACTAGAGCTGGTGGGTCATGAAGGGGAGTACTGGGCGTTTTTCCTTTTTCCTCTCCTTTTCATGTCTGATTTCAGATGATCTTAATAGCGAGGCTTACAAGGCACTTCCCACTTGTGGGACTTCATGCACACCAAGTATTAGGTGCCTCT
>RJWT010014969.1:0-20721 GCA_004365215.1 Cuniculus paca
GGCGGATGGCCAGTGTACAATATAAGGGTAGAGAAGATGCTTGTTTGCTCTTTTTTTTTGTTCTGGCTGCTGCCTTGAAGTGTTGCCCCAGTGCATGGCATCCTGCTTTGGAGCCAGCTGATTATAGACTGAAATCCCCAGAAACTATAAGCTAAATAAACCTTTTCTTCTCTAATTTTGGGTGTCAGGTGTTTGTCTCAGCAAAGAAGAAAAATAACCAAGACAGAATTTGGTACCAGGAGTGGGGTCATTGCTGTGATTGTACCTGACCATGTGGTTCAAGAGCCTTTGGAAATGGCTTGTGGGAACAGTTTGGAAAGGTTCAGAGTGGTCACCTGAAAGAATAGCCCTGGACCAGCTTAGGCTGTTCTGTAGCAGAGATTCTGGTCAGAGCTTAGGAGACCAGGAGGCTGACAGAGAGCCTGCCAGTAAAGACCAGGCTCAAGAGGTTTCTGCTGGAAAGAAGGGCTGCATTGGGTGCTGGACTCCAGATGATGAATGTTATGGCTTGTCAGAAGGTTTGTCTTCATTTTGCTCATGTCCAGACACTTTGCCTGAGATTAAGGATGATGAACTGATTAATCTGGCAAAAGAAACTTTTAAGGCAGTTGAATACTGAGGCAGTGGCATGGCTATTGTTGGGGGCTTTTAGCCAGATTTATATTGCAAATTAAGAACAAAGAGCCCAGCAGGATTATTTAAAATGTGAGTTTGGCCAGAAAGGAAGCTCCTTAAAGCTATGGAGTATAAAGATAGAGCTGAGATCTCCATTGTTGAGAAGGAACAGAATAAAAAAGATGGCCTGAAGGCAGTGTGAAAAGCAGCAAGTCTGGAATCTTTGCAGCTTCCAAACTGCAGAAGTAAAAGACTTTGCTTTGAGGAGAAAGCCTCAGAGCACCATGTTCCAGAATGGCGGCAGAGGCCCCAAGAGGTTCCAGAATGGCAGCGATATAAAAAATCTGTTCCTCACAATCAGGTTGAGAGTGCCCAGCGATCCAGGCACTCGACCCCTACAGCCAAGAGAGAGGAAATTCTGGATACTGTTCCAGCTAGCAGCAGACCTTGACATCATCCATGTGATGCTGGTTTTAGGTGCACATGTAATGAACAAGTTCTGAGGTTGAAAAGGCTTTCATCCCGATTTCAGAGGGCCTAAGAGGCCAGACAGTGTGCGCCTGAGAGGACAATGTGTGAAATTGTAAATGTGAAGCCAAAGGTGTACCAGAAACCCCAGAAGTTTGGAAAAGCCAGAAATGTGGATCATGGAAGAAAACCTGCAATGGGGGAACAAAACCAGCGCAAGAGATGTGCCATAGGGGTGAAACCACATAAGACATTTGGAGCTCATAATTTGCCACAGATTGCTTCAGATGCTGGACATACAGCTACAGGACTTAACATTTGCCCTGCTGGATTTTGGACTTGTTTTGGTCCCAATGCTTTGTACCCTCCTGTTTGTAACTTTTGGAATGAAAGCATTTGTCTTGTGCCCTTGCATGTTGGAAGTGTTTAACTTTGTTTTCATTTGCATAGCTAAGAGTTTGCCTTACATTTCAGAGACTTGGGACTTGGACTTTTCAGCAATGCTGAAACTGTTAGGACTTCGGCAACTCTTGCAGATGGACTAAATAAATGCCTTTTACATAGAGGGATGTGTATGAGTCTTTGGGTGTGCACAGACAAAATGTTATGTTTATAATGTAATGTAATGTTGATTGACTTACTGCTGGTTCTTAAGGATTGTTAAGCTGTGTTATGTTCAAGTTACAAAATGCTAAGAATTAGCATGTCTTGGTATCTGAAGGCTGATTTAAAGAAATATGTCTGGTTGCCAAGTTGACAAGGGGTAGATTCTTATGGTTAATACATTGTGTCAACTTGAGAAGTTTAGAAGTTTAACTAAGAAACTAAGCAGCTCTACATCCTGGGGTGTAGAGAACAAGCAGTTACCAGTCTAGGATGTTGTTGTCAATTTGAGAAGGTCAGAAGTTTAAGTGATTCAGTATGGGGCCAGGGTTCCTAGTTTTGTAACATCCTCAGTCTGTAATATCATCCTGTGCAAAGGAGGGCAACGACATTTTGTGATGTTACACCCACCCTGAAGGTGGGGAGCAGATGGCCGATGTACAATATAAGGGTAGAGAAGAAGCTTGTTTGCTCTTTTTTTTTTTTTTTTTTTTTTTCTGGCTGCTGCCTTGAAGTGTTGCCCCATTGCATGCCACCCTGCTTTGGAGCCAGCTGATTATAGACTGAAATCCCCAGAAACTATAAGCTAAATAAACCTTTTCTTCCCTAATTTTGGGTGTCAGGTGTTTGTCTCAGCAACAAAGAAAAGTAACCAAGACACATAGTCTGTTAAACTTGCAGTGTAAAGAGGGCAGCACGTTAATGTTCAAATTGAATATATTCAACTAAATATCTTACAACGATTTCTGCAACTTTTCTTCTAAATACATCATTTAGAGTTATTTAAAGGATAATTTCTCAATGCCTACCAAATAAAATAAAAACTTTAAGCCTAGAACCAAAAGCCCTTCATTCTTAGAATCAAATTTGCCTCTATTTACTGTGTTCCACTAGTCTATACATTCTAAAACAAAACTGAATTATTCGATATTAGCATTTACAAGCATTTAAAGCCAATTTGCCATACCTAGAATACCTCTTTTCTTTTAAATTCTATTTCTCTAAAACCACATTTTTCAAGCCTCAATTAAATTACCATTACTTCTGTGAATCATTCACTTTTTCTCCTAGTCTGAAGTGAATTATCAATGCATATAGCATTTTGTCTGTAGCTCCTTTTTAAAATTGTCCACTTAATTTACTAATTTACTAAATAGTACATTCTCACATTTCTCGCATGTGACTAAAAATCATTTAAAAAGACAGAATGTGCCATATTCAGTTTTTTTTTAAATCTCACCTTATTGTAAAGAAAATGTTAAACCATTTGACAAGAAAATGCAAGCAAGGTTGAAGGAGATGTATGGTGTTAACTCATAGACAGGTTCAATTTTTTCCTACTCTTTCATATTCACCAACTGCAGAAAACAGTTTTCACTGCTACTATTTTCAGTTCTAAATAAAAATTAAAAAATATTTAATTCTATAGGAAATTTACTACACAAGGTATACTGAGCCATTCAAATTAATCTCTTGGGTTTAGTAACTATTCTGAATTAACATTAGTATTTGAATATTACACTGTTTTTGGTAGAAAACCATGCCTAATTATGTTTTGATTTGTTTTAAAATGATATGATAAATTCCTCATAAGGACTGCTACAGTAATTCTGTGTATCTTTTAGAAACTAGTGTAAAAACAGTACCCCCTGCATAAATGGGTCAACTCAAACAGTTATTCAGAGTTAGAAAGAAAGTCATTTCCCAAATTTTCACTGTGTTGGCAATACATTTTAGAAAATAGAATATTGCATGTGCTATTTTAGAGATGAAAATTTATCTACGTAAACCTACATGAATATCTGACATAAAGTGAACTGTCCACAAATGATCTGGATCTTCTAAACAAGAAGATATTGTGAGCCTCTGGCTCAATTCCCACAATTTAAAGAACAGAATCGCAACTTACAGGAGAAAATAGTTTACTCAAGATCTCAGAATGTGAAAGAGGCAGCAATGGAATCTGAGTTCAGCATAATGGTCCTAAATTTAGCAGTCTTTCCTTTTGAAAGCAATGAACCTAAATTTACTTAAAATTTAATTAATACACAAATACACACTTATACTGACAATATTTCAAAATAATATCTATTAAACACCATACCTAATCATTATTAGAAAATACTGATATTCTTTGTGTATGTTGATATAACATTTTAAAGTTCATGTAAAGCATACTTCATTTGTTACGCGTTTATAACTTTAAAATCACATAAATTTATAACTCATAAACATCAATCCTTAAAAGAGTACAACCAATACTCAGCATCAATATATTAATCTTCAAACAATATCTACTTAGTTTTACATAATTTGTGAATACTTCATGGTTATGTATTAGCTTATTTACAAAATGGAAAATTTCTCACAGTAAACAGGAGAAGGGGGAGGAAAAACACATTACCTTATCTATATGAACCTGCCAATTGAGTTTGGACAACAGTATTTTCTAAATGTATCCTATTCAGGACTGGATATGTAATTACCTTCCGTTCATAGTCTAGACATTAATGCTTTCATAGTATTTAAGACTCCTTGTTACATGCTTGCAGCTTTAAGTAAGCAAAGCTAAATCTTGACCAGATAAATTAGCAAAGAATGCAATAAAAGCTGCAATAAAAGAACTTTATCCTACAAACCTTCAAGTTGCTGCTAAATGAGATTTCTTTGAAATGCAGATCAGTTGAACTAGATTAGTGAATTTTAGCTCCTGTCAACATCATAACAAAATACAAATACAATTGTTCACTGGTCTTATCTCCATGCTTCCATCTGCTGCCTTGTTATTTACTTTCCTTGATTTACTATGCAGATCTAAATAAGGCACATCAAGGAGGGCTTACAACACAATGGCTTCTTAAGCTTTACATCAAGGTATTTGAAACTGAAGCCAGGAAAGGGCTGCCATCAAAGACATATCTCTAATGAACTTCCATATCACAGAAGGTTTGGTATTTAATACTGCTGTGAAAAGAAAGAGCTACAAATCAGAATGGTCTATGAAAGAAAATGCCCACAAATCTTGATGAGATTAGCACCTCTGAGAATTAATATCCCAATAAAAATGATGTCTGGTACCTTGAAGAGTTAACTTCCAACCTTTGCAAATATAATGCACTATGTCAAGAGCAGGGAAATAATTTGACAAGGTTAAAAGGTCATGGAAGAATTTTTAATCCTTCCATGCTAGAAAATAATACGTTTTAGTCCTACTCACAATAAATCTATGTCAGGATAAACACTTGAACATAAATAATACAATTAACAGAATTTTAACATTACTTTCTATGTTACAAAAAATTTATAATTTTACTATTTACACTATTTTTCAAAAAATTTAAGACCAATTTCACAATACTGTAATGTAATCTACAATGACAGCATGCAACACTTGTTCATCAACTGTAGTATTTTCGTTTTCTTTCTGCACAGCAATCTATGGCAAAACAAAGTAAAATCTGGCATCGTGCAAATCCAGAGGCGCTATTTTTATTATATGCCACTACATTTTTAAGAGATATGATATGTAGGAAAAAATTCCTTTCCACCTTTTCTTCCCCCCTAATTTTTTTCCCATTTTTATTTCTATATGCCAAAGTTGAACAAAATAATTCACAAACCTAATGCAAAAGTTTCCAGCAAACTCTGCCTGCATTACTATTTGACAATTTCTTTCCCATAAGCAATAAGGTCTATAAACAAATGATAACTTTTTTTCCTAAAGAAAACATTTCAATCATTTATGTCATTCTATAGCAAGAGAAGATCCCACAAGCATGTTCTGTTCTGCGGATCAATCGTTCCAAAACAAAGTAGACATGTTGTCGACTCCGGTGCCTGCAAATCCTGCTGCAGGCTCATCTGATGATGAAAACTGAGGTATGCAGTGTATAGGGGCCCCACATGGCATTCAGTAGCTTCTGGGCATGTCAAACTTCACAACTACCCTACAGTCAATGACAGCAAACACCTTCCCTTTTCTTGCCTCCAAACATAAGCTTGCCTCTCTAGCCTCCCTTCAAATTACAGGCAGTCTTCCAAAAACAAAACCCCAAACAGAACAACCTCTTAGGATATACAACAGAAGCCATGGTTGTCTTTTTCCTGGATTGCATTTCATGTAGGCAATGTTCCAGATTTATTTACAACCACAAGAGACTGCTACCTCTTCTTGTTTAATGAAATGACAAAACAACAGATTTGCATATACACAAGCAGGTGCTGTAACAGGTTTGACTACTCTGGACCTAAAATATGTAAGAGAAGTTTATCTGCAGCAGCTGTCTCAAAGGAACTGGAGCTTTGATGGACAGTCAAAAATTTCACCATCTGTAGAAGTGTGTGTTCAAAATGACAATCTGAATTCAAAACTAATCGGCAGATCTTCCCTTATCTTTATCTACACGTTGGGATATTCTGCCTAGCAATCCTAGAAAAGAATACTAAAATAGGAATGGGGATATGTAAAAACGATGTGTACAATTTTTCATTGCAAGACAATTCTTTTCTCCATTCTAAGGTACTATAAGGTAAAAAATAATTAATTTTAATCATGGTATTGCTTCATTTAGTAAAGTTTTCCCAGTGTTCATAATTCTAATTGCTGAAATAATGACCAAAATCACTATGTTGGTCTATTTGTAGTACTTTACCTGTTTTCATTAACTATTTTTATATTCATGTTAGTTTTAGATGTTAAAACACTGAAATTATATGCATTATTTTCTAAATTTCTTTTTGCTTCAATTTGAACCACTACATCTTTCTACTAAGTTCACAATTTCCTTCAAGATAAGAGGCTACATTTCCCTTTCCATAACAAAGAACCTGAGTCTGAACATGACCCTTCTGAACGAAATGGCTTGTTTTTTAGTTATGTTTGCAGAAGGTAGCACCATATGCCCCAAGCTCCAAGTTAGATGCTCTTTCTATGGTCTAATCTGCTTGTCAAAATATGTTACAATCAGAAATCTGCACTATCTAGATCAACTTAGTCTTTCATAAGATAAACTATTTTTTCACCACTTACTTAAGAAATAACAATTTAAGCTTTTATAAATGTAAAAGGTTGACCAAGTTCAAATAATCTTAAACTCTAACTAAAAGTACCTGGCATCACATAACCGAGTACAGAAAATAGCATGTATATGCATTCACACATGCACATACACACTAGTACCTAAGTCTAAATTAATTCTCTATAACTAAGACCAAAACTCTTGTCTCCTTTTTGAATGAATAGAGGTACCATATAACTGCCAATTTTTCAAACCCATTTAGAAATCAAGAAAAACAACTTAAACAAAAGTTTCACAAAAATTAAATTTAAATGAAATCAAAATTTATTATTAAAATTAATGTTTCCATTTTTTGGGAACATATCCACTTATTCTCAATGCTACCTCAACCCCAACTGTATATATCTGAAAAATTGTTTTGCCTCTAAGAGTGTTAAAATTTTGTTACAACAATATTTTTTGTTTGTTTACAATTTTGTTTGTCTATTTGTTTTTTCATGATGAGGAGATGGTATCTGACCATGAAAAGGAAGGAAAGGCTACACCTGTATGTAACTGGATTAAAATTTTCCCTTTTTTCCCTTTTGTTTCATTACATAAATGCATGAGAATTAAATATTAGTTTGAGAGTGAGAGAGGGAAAAAAAGCAAGGATGTTCAGTGGCTGTTTCTAACAACTGAGATGAGACTTCATTATGACCCTTCAAAGTGTTTCCAAATTTCTTAAAACTAAAATAATTTACTCAATAGGTTGTAACTGCCTTTTCTGAGCTACAGTAATCTATCATGTGAATAAATATTTAGACAATATTTTAAATGTGTACAATGTTCTCAAGAGGATGCAACAGTTCCAGGCTGTTGTGTAAATACGATCCGATCAAAAGCATTCTGCTGTACAGTAAAAGCCTTGCTAGAAACACAACAGCTCAGCCAAAGAGAGAAAATGATATCTAAAGCAATTATAACAGTGGGAAATGACCAACAGTGATATAAACAATTTTTTTAAGTTCTTAAAGATTTTTTCCAATTTTGAATTATATTTAATATAAAGACCACACATCTATTTTAAATAGACATCATTGATGTTTCCTAAAATGTTAGCATTTATGAACAAAGGTATCCATTTAATAAGCAACACTATGCTGAAGAAAACAATAATAACTACCACTGTACGTAATGACAGCAATTTCTAAGGTACTCCTTTAAGTGAATAAAGCAGGACACGTGAAAAGAGTATATGTTAATCTCCATTTGTAAATTGAAAAGTATGAATGAGTACTACTTTCTAAACCTTCTTATGACAGTATATAAGTGGAAACTACTGTCAGTTACTGTGTGGCCACACTGGGACTAGGGCACATTCTTCCAATCTGGGTGATAAACAGAGACTTGGCAATCTGACAGGTATTATATAGCTTTAAAATGAAAATAAGGCAAATTTATCATATGAAGTTTATCAATGGAAAGTGGAAACTTATTATGAGATCTAATCAAGAGTTTTGCAATTTATAACCTTTACAAAATGATTCTACAGAGAAAATCTTACTGTAAACCAAATGGTGCTCATATAATTCTTTAATATTTCTGACACTGATAGTAAGTAAAAATTTTACTGGGTAGATAAAGTCTTCAAGGTTTCATTATCTGCACCACTTTTCACCAACCATGATGTCTTTCTACCTCCTTATATACATATTAAATGAAATTACTATCTTGACTCAAGATAAGAACATTGATATTAAGTCAAATTTGATCCATGACTGCAAAATTGTTTTTATTTATTTTTAACACATATGTGTTAAAGCATTTAACTCAAGAAGTTCCAACTGATATTCACATGTATTTAATTGAAAAAGAAAAATATTATTTCATTAATTTGATGTTATAATTTGTTGATGAGAATAAATATTGAAAACATAGGGGGAATTAATAATAAGAAATTCTTAGTAATAGTTGAAGAATTGGTGTTACTTTTTTTCCAGCAAATTGTGAATGTATGCTAGAAAGTACTTTTGGTAAAGAAAATAAGATTCGAGTTTATTTTCACTTTTGCTTTCATAGTAAAAATATGTAATAACTTTTTTATTAATTTGTACATAAAAGCTTATACTAATAGGCACATATTACATGTTTGGCAATTATCTTTTTATAAAAAGACAAATCATCAAGATATTCCATAGAAAGAAGAAAGTAAGACCAATGTCCAAAATGCAGGAGCTAAAAGACTGGAAGTTAGACAAAAACAAGGAAAAGAAAGTTTTGTGTGGCTAAAAAAAAATGTTTTCAATACTTGGAAGTTAGAAATATTGGAAGTTAGAAAAAGACAAAGAAAAGAAAGTTTTGTGTGGCTAGAAAAAAATGTTTTCAATACTTTTCCCAACAATAGAAACTTTCAGTATTTCATCAAGAATAAGGAGAATTCAGTGGTATTGAAATAGTTTAGATGTTCTTAATACAGATTTTCACTTTGATTTTAATTCCTTATCACTCAATCAGTTATTCCAGAATGGACATCGTGTTCTAGAGCCTGTGTTTAGTACTAATAATTCAGTGATTAATCCATCCACAAGCAGTATAAAAGTCAGGGATAAAGGGAGGGAGAACAATTCATGTCATATATTAACTGCAGAGGAAGAGGCATTGTGAATAAACTATAATCATATGGGCGGATAAAGTAGTATTCTGAACATGAAAGCTTGAAAACCTGAACAAGGGCAGTAGAGATGGATATGTATCAGATAGGATGGAGGTAAGTCAGATTTATAAATTAGTGTCCATTTCATTTTTTGATTAAGATAAAGAGCAAAAGAAGGAAAATGGAAAGAACTTTCAGGTTTTGAGCTTGACTGTATGTGGTGGATGGCTGTGTGTTTCAGCAAGACATGGTGATACAGAAAGGAAAGCAGCCTGGTGGGAAATTTGTCCAGGGAGTACAATTAGAATTAAAAGAGGAACAAAAAGGTCAAGCCTAGTGGAATAGCATCAGTAAGTGACCCTTTAATGGAAAAATAATCTGCACTGGGTAAGAATCACTACTTACAAGGTCATAATAGAAATGGTGAAAAATTGAAGCTACAGATTTCAGGTAGAGACGATGAGAAAGAATTGCCTAAAAAGGAGACAGAGAATCGCCAAATGTTCAAACAGTACCAGTAGAAGAAAACTATTACAGAAAGAAAGAAAAAAGAAAGTATAAATAAGAAAAGTATAAATCAAGTTGATTGTTGCAAAGTAAAGCAAGTTTGCCAAGATTTATCAAAAAGTAGAGGGAAGGGGCCTGGAGGAGGGCAGCAGATGGAAATAGAGTTGAAGGTGAAAAAAAAAAAGCAGTAGAGCTTTTGCAAACAGGAAAGGGATCAAAAGTTGGAAGGAGCTGGGAGGGGTATGAGAGGTAGAGGATGAAAAAATAATTATATACTGTGAGCATATACTAATGCAAATTTTAGAAGTAAGGAAAAAAGTAACTGGATGAGAAGGCTCAATAGAGATTTTAATTTTCTAAATTAAATCAAAAACTGAATTTCTTTTTTAATATTCATAAGACTTAATATAAGTAACTATATATTTATACAATATATAATGTGTATATTTTATATTGCTAGGGTTTTGCCATGACAGATTTTAAAATGTATTATAAAGCTGTGAATATTTTAAAAGCACACAAAGTGGTCCCAGACTCAATGACACTATGTTTTGGCCTCTCCATGTTGTGGAATGGCTCTTGCAGAAACATAGTATGGCCACATTTCCATCGTAGGAGAAAAAAGAGAGTTCCTGGATAACTATCCTGAGCAAGTAGTGTCAGAATACCTGCAGAATTCTAGTATGTAAAAACTCTCAGACTTTACATACAGCTCTGAGAATGTTATATGATTTACTTTCTTTCCCTGTCTGCCTTTTATGGGTTTCCACTACTCTCAAATACTTGCAGTGGGAGATAATTCTCACTGGCTTATATCTTCATGTAAGTCAGGGACCAGAAGAGGCTAAATACTGAATGGGATGAACTATTTCATTTTTCCTTAAAATTGGAATATTTTATTAGGTTGTATAGACAACTAATAAATTATCTTTTGATTGCTAATGCTGAGTCAAAAATTACACCCTATTCATCACTTAATTATTAGTATGGATCCACAGTAGGCACCAATAGGGTTTATAGGCACCTTCAAGGTACACGCAGTTCTAATATGTCTAGTGTTCACAAGCTGCTCAGGTACAATAAATGCTCAGAGGATCAGCTATTCTCTGCAATGGTTTCCTCTAATACACTTTGTTTTGTATTTCACTATATTGTGGTACTTACATGTATGTTTCCTATGCAGTACACAAATTATATTTTTTAAAACAAATATTATGGTAGCCAATGCTGTTTTGCTAATATCTTGAAATTCTATATTGCTTACATTGTTCTGCTTTGTTTTATTATGTTTTGTTTTGTTTCTACTGTTTTAGTTTGCTGTATTTTGTTTGATTTTACTTATCCCTCATGGTATAGGCAGGTATACTGCAGATAACAAGAGTCATTATGGTAGCCTTATCGATTGCTTTTTTTTTTTCCCCCCTGTTTCAAAGTCATATTCCATGTTCATTGCTTTGTTTTGATTGACTTTACTCTGCTTTGTTTTGTTTGGTTGTATTCTTTTCAAAAAAAAAAAACCTATAGAAAACTACAAAAGATAACTGTGGTTGCAGCTGGAGAAAACTTGAAGTAAATCAAGAACAATAGTCAACATACCAAAATTTCCTCAAAGGAAAAAATGGTACCTATAGCATCTTACAGTTTGGCAAGTTTCATCACATAACTTTTAGGATCCCAATAGCAACACCATTTTGCTATGTACAAGTCTCAGAGGTTAAATGGCTTGACTAAGAAGAAACTAGCAACTGGCTAATCTACGACATAAATTTCAGCCCTCCTGTATCCTGTCCAATAATACTTTCTCCATAGTAGTTCACCTAAACAGTATTTTATATAATTTCTAATTATTCAGTCAGGTGCTTTGAGAATTTTTAAAGCGTCAGATTGTTCTTCTGAATGTAATAACTTTTTAACTGCTTAGATTATTCAACTATCCAACTGACCATAACAAGAAATGATGAGTAGAAATGGTCTGGTTGAAACTAGGCAGTCATCAGTTAATAAACATACCAGACTGGACGACCTTAAAGATCCTTGTCACCTTGAGCATTCCATGATTCTATGGTGATAATGATATTGGTTCAGCTTGTTGCCAAGTAACAGGCCTATTGTTTTTCCTGCCTGTCACACACAGCAATCCAGTAACTATCATTTTCCTCATACGCCTTCACAAATGTGTATCATCATGTCAAATTACCAATTAGTATACCCAAAATTTCTTAGCTTTATAACATTCATAAATATCCTGAAAAAGCTACCAAATTTCATTTTAAAAGATGTGGAAATAAAATTCTTTTGATGAATGACAGTATAAAGCAATATCCCTAATTCCTTCCACTTTCTTTTGCTTTCCAGTTTCATCAATGGCTACCTCTACAACCTGCCACTGCCTGACTGACTGATAGAGGGATTCATTCATTTGCCTACTCATTCTTTACACTCATTGAATCTATGTGGAGAGCATTTTTCTAGTCTGAGAAAATAATAGGTGTGATTTAGAATCTTACTAGAAATCAGGGTGGCTGAATACAAGAATCAACTCGTATCATTCAACATGTATTTATTAAGCAGCTAGTAATCTAGTTTAGATCTACCACCAAAGATAACTGAGTTGGTGTTTCAAGTCAGATAAGTTGACCTACACTAAGAAGAACATGATTCACTTAATCTTATCTTTCTTACTACAAAGCAAATGAAACCTTCCACTTTACAGAAAGTATAGTCAGTGTCAACAAAACACATAGAATACAGACGGAAACACATACACGTATAGAATGATGTTTTACCACTATGAAATATGTCATTCCCTAATGTTAAAATTTTTAAAATACTTTGGATACTTTGATTTTTTGCAATAAAATCATTAAGTATAGTAATTTTCAACTCAGTAATATTTTCTAAGCCTCCACCACAGTAATAACTGCCCACATATCTCTGTTCAACTAACTGTATACACCGTCTATACTTAGTTATTATTCATTCTATATTACTTACACTTTTAAGTATTTTGAAGGTAAGCACTTTACCCTTCTATAGTGAAGTCACAGAACTGGCCAAACTACTATTTAAAAATAACTACTACATTTTGAATTACTTAACATTAAACATTTCACAATGCTTCCTATTTGTTAAATAAGCCTTATGGTCTAAAATAAAGGGGCTATGAATCATTTACATAAAAATTTTAAAACAACATTATCAATCAATTTTTTATACTACCTTTTATAACTAGTTACAGTAACTTAAAACTTTGGTTTACCAAACACTTGCATACAGAATCTTCCTTGAGCTCTTTGAGAGTAAGACCAACAATGCATTATTATTATTCTTACTTTACTGAAGCATTGAATTTAAAAGACTTAACTAAATCACATGTGGTTGAGTTGATACCTCATATCAAACCACATCTAGCACTGAATGCATTCCTTTTACCCGAAGCTTCCATTTCTGTAGTCCACAGCATTTTCCACAGACCAGCTCATGCTTAGGAGTCTTGCAAGTAAGTCCCTCCAACAAGGCAGCCATCAACACCACAGCCAATTTGTGTGTTATTAAATTTTAGTAGGCAATAAAAAATGTTCTTTCTTTAGTTTATCCTTAGTTTATCAGCCTTTTGATCACATTTTCATTTTAAGAGCTCTGTTGTAAGGTGTTACTCTTGTTCTCATAATAAATAACAAATGACTTACTATTTTGTAGTTTGCTGATGAGTATAAACACATTTTGAACTCAGAATACTTCTGAATCGGCATGGCTCTCTCAGATCAAATTGAGAAAAACAATTAAAAGAAGTAGTATAATAACTTCTACAAGACCTTATTTGCATTATATATTAGAACTTAGCCGATGCCTATGGAAGTGAACATTTACTAAGGGTTATGTTAATTCTTTGTTATGTCAGAAAATATTTTTTGTATTATTTCTTTTGAAACAATATCTTATATGGTGAGAAAAACTAATACTACACAAGTTGTGAAAAATGTCTTGAGGTCTAAACACTTTTAAGAACTGAAGTTGATGCTCATATTCAGATTTTATAAAATTGAAGTCATTCAACTTACTAGTAAACACTGTTCAAAAAGCAAGCTTAATGATAGTCATACAAGTGGTGACTCAAAGGTTTACCTCATTTTTTTCTCTAATTGCCACACTGTAGAAACAGTAAAAAGAGTGAACTAAATAAATTACAGAGTTACAAAGTAACGAAATTTTTATACAAACTTTAGTTTTGGGGGGCAAGTTCAAACAATCATTTATGGTACATAATTACCACTGTTTACCAAATATTTCTGGCTCCCTGCTTTTGGACACATGGTAAGCATGAACCCTTTCCCCTTGTTGAAATTGTGGGTGGCCATGCGAATTGCTTATCCAGTGGAATGTGTGCTTTTCTGTCTGTTAAAGCACCACACAAGCGTACGCTAACATGAAGCTTCTGACAGTCTAGTTTTCTTTTCAGAGAAACCTGCCCTGCAGTTAGAACCTGAGTGAAAAACAAACAACCTGTTTAAACAATAAACAAATTAAAATCATTCCATGTTTTAGAAGTTTTACAGAAAGCTAAGAAAGAAAAACTAAACCTAAAAGGAATCTAATTATAGTGATTTATGTTAGTACTCTGATAAATTATAGCTTTCAAATTAGTACTAAAAAGCAGATTTTAAAATTGTGAAAGATTCAGCCAGGCATGGTGGCACATGCCTGTAATCCCAGCACTTGGGAGGCTGAGACAGGAGGATCGTTGTGAGTTCAAGACCAGCCTGGGCTACAAAGTGAGCTCAAGGCCAGCCTGAACTGCATAGCAAGACCCTGTCTCAAAAAGACAAGGGCCGAGGATTTAGCTCAGTGGTGGAAGCACCTACCTGGCAAACGTGAGGTTGTGAGTTTGATGGGGGTGGGGTGGGAATTGTGAAAGATTCTCTGTTACTTTAGAATATGGTGGGACATACCTTGATTTCACCATCCAAAATGGAAGAAGATTTCTTAAAAAGTAATATTTCTTTTCAAAATAATTTGTTCTGAAGAACGTCTCACAACAATATTTATTTCATTAATAGGAATGATTGCTAAATAGCTCAGCCTATACATTATTTATTAGTAAATAAGGACAAAGGAAAATAAAAGTTATATTTTCTTAGAATTTATAATATCATTAAGAAAATGGATATTTATCTACAAGCAATATTATTTTTAAAATACGTGTGCTCCCAAGCTTAAAACTAGCAATTCAAAACAGAAATAGAATCTAATTTACTTTAAAAATCATTTAAAAACTCATATAAATTTTGTAAGTCACCAGTCAGAGAAACTCCAGCTATAGCTTTGGGAAATAACACCTTTTTTGAAAGACTCTAGTCAGAGTTTCTCACAAGAATCTGTTTCTCTGTTGTTATATAAAATACTTTCCTCCACAACGAAGGTGGCGATCATTTCACGGCATTAGGGAAAATGTTCCTCCCCTCCTCCTGATGCCGTAGCTGAGAGGTTGCATGGCGCTCAGTCACGTAAACCCAGCCTTCTCTCAGTGCCCAAGTGTCTCTTGCCAAGAAACCAATACTGGCTCAGTCTCTTGGCAAAGACAACTCTTTATTTGTTATTTTATTTAGAACCAAGTGGGCCAGAAAAGAAATATATTGGGCTTCTGAAGAGAGGCTGCCTGCCCACCATACTTAGAATACCCAATGGGATTTGTCAACCACAAGATCCAAATTAGTTTGTTTGAAAAGTTGTGTTACTATCTATTTTCTATATAACCTAGATTCAACAAAAACATTGTGCAAAAATCTTACACAAGTTTCTGTGGAGAATAAATCCTTCTGGGTCAAACACCCTTCATGGAGAACAGGGAGCACTGAAGCACCAGGCATGTACAGTAATAACAGGAAACTAGGTCAGGATGCTGAGCCCTAAAGGAGCCTGGGACACCCACAGCAACCAGGCCAGGCACCATTAGTCCCAAGTTCATCGGAAGTGCTCTCCAATGCTACCACTTCCATGCTCGCTGTGGCCACAGTAAAGGAGGACTGTACTACCACAGGATTAGCGACTGAATAAAAAAGGTTCACTGTGACAGTTTAGTTACCTGCCAGTGGCATGTCATGTCCTGGCTCAGGGTTCATGGGTTACAGCTATAAAGAGATAGACTATTCAGCTATGGATTAACTTATAGAATTTTAATGGGTAGCAAAGAATGGAATATACCCACAATTTCTCTGTCTCAAAACAAGTCTCACTTTGCCCTCACTGCTCACTATATGGAAATCAAGAAACAGGCTTCTGAGATTCGCTAAAGATGCAAGCCAAGGGCAAACAGTTCACCTCAATTGACAGAATAAATTTTGTTTTTCCCCCTGGGCAGATATTTGTCTCAGCTTATTAGCATCACATTCACTTGGATTGCAAATATGTAAATACAAAATAATTTTTATAAAATAATAAATCTGACCTCATCAGCTAGGTTTTAAAAAACTGAGAAATTGTTAGGAACTAACTTTATATTATTTCTATGCAGTAAAAAAAAAAAAGCACAAGTCTATATGATTATATACCTTGAGCTCATCATAAACCTGTCACAAGATCTTGATTTAATATTTTTAGGACTCTGTTAATTTGTCTGTTATCTGAAAGTTATAGAAACAATACCATAGCAGGGATACATGAATGGGCAGAAAGAGAGACAGAGAGGCAGACAGACAGACAGGAAAGGAAAAAAAAATTTTTTATTTTTTTATTTTTGCAGCACCAGGGATTGAACTCATGACCTCACACTTGCCAGGCAGGAGCTTAGGCCGCTGAACTAAATCCAGAGCCCTTGTCTTTTTGAGACAGGGTCTCACTATGCCCTTCAGGCTGGCCTTGAGCTTACTTTGTAGATGAGGCTGGTCTCGAACTCACAACGATCCTCCTGTCTCAGCCTCCCAAGTGCTGGGTACAGGCATGTGCCACCAGGCCCAACTAGGAAAAAAATTTTAAAGATAAAACAAAGATGTGAAATAACAACTTTTCTGGTCATGTATATTAGTGAAGCAAATTTGCCCAGTTACCAAAAACTAGTGAGTTTGGGATTCCTGCAGATTGCGGAAAAATTGCACTCTACCTGACATTTAAAGTATAAAAGGCATCAAGAAAATGAACACGAAGACATTTACAAACCACAATTTAAAATAATAAATATTTCATTTAATGTAGCGAAGGCTTCGAATTGTTTCTGACTATAGATCTGGGCACAAGCTGAAGCTGGTAAAAGGGGTTTTGCTCCCTGCAACTCTCAGCACATCTTCTTGAGTCCAGGAATAACCTGCTATGGCCTAAGAGTTAAAAACAGCTTCTGTAAATTGCTTATCTGTGCTTAATCCAGGAAAAATTCCTTACTCTCTCATTTCTTCAGATATCGTGAGAAAATAATGCCCACCATATATTCATTTTTAAAGATAAGTATTTAAAATATCACCTGGCCTGTATTTTAAAAAGCACCTGGCCTACAGCAAGCTCTACATAGTTTAGCTATTTTTATTATTCGATATTTTCACAGTTCCCTGATCCCCTTGGTAACTCCATACATATACCGATTGTCAGTTACGCTAATCTTACAGACAACAGTAATAAAATTACCTTTCATAAAAACTGATGTCCACATTTTGTTCACATTTCCATGATTTTTACACATTTTTTTTTCTAGAATACCACATTACAACTGTGTTTTTCCCTTGGCAATTACAGTTTCTCAAACTTTGGTTTATGTTGAGTTTTGAAGAGTACTATTATTGAAGTCCCTCAAGTCCCTCAAGCAAAGAATGGAATTACAGTATCTTTGATTCACTAAGGAATAATAGCTTATTATTTTTGATGCTATGATGTTAGAAAGTAGTGTCTGAAGATGCCAGTAGTTAGCCTCTCCTGTGATAAAGATATAGGCAAATTATATTGCATAAATAAGGCATTATTACAGGTTTGGTACTACTGTTATATGGAGACTTTACGCTGCATTTTTTTGTAGTTCTGATGTCTAACATAAACTCATTTAGTATATACCCTTAAAAATTCTTAGGGCTAAACTTGTTCCCATCATTTTTTTAATACCCTTAAAAAGCCACTGTCCATTTTTAGAAAACATTAAAAACTTACAGTCTTGAAAACCTTTACTTAAATAAATGCTAAATTAAGGTTCCTAATTTCTACTATGTGAACCTACTCAAATTTTAAGTTGTACTATATTACAGTTTAAGTGTCCCTTACCTGAAATGACTGGGTTCAGGAATGATTCAGATATTTTAAGGTCAGGAGATTTTGGAATATTTGCATATACATAATGAGATATCTTGGGAATAAGTCTCAATTCTAGACACAAAATTATGTTTCATGTGATAAACAAAACTCAAAGGTAACTTTACACAATATTTTAGTGTGTCTATGATTGTGATCTATCCCATGAAGTCAGATGTGAAATTTTGCACTTGTAGCATCATGTAAATGCTCAAAAAATTTCAAGTTTTAGACTATTTCAGATTTTCAGATTCACAGATACTGAAACTGTACCATCTGTTTCAACTTCTGACAAAGCATAATTCTGCAAATTAAATCGAGGCTAAAAACTGAAATTATTTGTAAGTTAATCAATTTAAACTGGCAAATTCAAATGGACAAACTGCAGCTCATCAATGAGGTGATGTAGGGCTTACATCAGGGTTGGGTACAAGTTCTTCAGAAACCAAAAAGCACTGAAGATGAAATGAAAATTTCTCTTCTAGGATATTTTAGATTTGAGCACAGAAGGTAATAGCATTGAGAATGCTGCATACATGATACATTGGCTGAAGTACACAGTCATAGAAACTTTAACTTAAATTAACAATGAGAGAATGTCAGGTTCCACATTCCAGCAAAAACCTTGATGTCTCAATCTGCCATGTCATCTCACATTGCACTATATCACTGACAGGTGTATGGTGTTTGGAGTTTTATATTAGAAAGAGAAGGGGCAAATATTACATATGCATAAAAAGTTCATCTTCATCACTTTCTTGCTGCTGGGACACAATAATTGACACCCACAACTCAAAGGAGAAGACATGTATTATAGCCTGTAGTCTGCTTGCTCCAACACAGAAGGGCATGGCCAAGAGGCAGAGCAGAGGAAACTCTGCTCCTATCTTGTTAGCCTGGAAACAGACAGAAAGGAGGAGTCAGGGAGGGCAGGGCAGTGACATCCTTCCTTCCAAGTCAGGCCACTAGAAACCCCCTCTTCTGCTTTGGCCTCACCTTGCAACAACAAGCCAGCTCCAGTGAAGCCACAAGCCACTGCCTTATGCAAATGAGGCTCTTGGAGAACATCTAAATATAAACACTCAAGTAAACATTCAAGTGAAATGTTGTAGTGAGTGCATGATCACTTATACATATGATGACATACCTCTAATTACCAGTGATTCAAGCAAGCTAAGAAATAGAAAGTAAAGTCACACATGTGCTTTATAAATATAAAGCAGGGAATGGCATAACAAATATAGACACTATCATCATTTCATAAGTAAAATAACTTAGATTTTACAGATACACAGAATTTTGAAAATCAGAAGCATATTTTAAAACATCAAAGATTTCTCTTTGAGCTAAAACAGCACTGCTCAATCACTGAACCTACTGTTTTATGTACTTTAAACTTTTCAAAGCTATTCCATATGTACATTTAGTAAGAATCTATATAGTATTACATCATCTATTAATTTTTTTCATATTTTCATCTAAGTATAAATTTATTTCTCTCTCTTTTAACTTTACTTTTTGAAAATAAAAGTGTGAGAGAAGCTGAGCAGAAAGTAAATGTATTCTAAAACTTATTATTTGTGATAGCAAAAAAAAAATCACACGTTGGATAACCAACAACTATGAAAACAGCACCTCTGACCTGTTATTCTAATTCCACTCAGATTTTCATTGCCTTTTTTTTTAATGTTGCCTTATCTACAAAACAGCTTTAGTTTTAAATTGAAAATATGGCACCTAAGATTTTAGAGACTAAAATGCTTTTATCATAAGTTAAATTTCCAACTAGTTATCACATTAGCAGTAAGATTAAAAGCTATAAAATCCGATTATAGTGAATATCAGTAAAACACATTTCTCTATTGCTGGAGCTATTAGAAATTGGTGTCACTTTTCTGGAAAGAAATTTGGCAATGTACTCCATGTCTTATTCCATAATGCTACCTGTAGAAATATACCCCAGTGGAAAACTTAAAATTGAACAAAGGTAAATGCATAAAACCTGTTAATAGTAGCCTTATTCACAATAGAGAAGAAAGGAAGGCATTTAATATTATAGAGGGAATTAAGCAACTATAGTGCATATTTATGTGCAGCATGTATCAAACACCATTAAAAATGATCCATGAAACTTGATTTGTAATTAGAAAATGTTTGTGTTATATTAAGCTAACAGGAAAAAAATATATTAAACTAGAAATAAAACTACATGATATGAGATAAAACTTTCAAAATGGTGCTGAAATACATTGGGAGAAATATCTCACCAGACAAGATATACATTAAATGAATCAAAAACAACAAAGCTAAAAACTGAAAATATATGAAAATTCATCTGAAAACATACAATGGAGAAATTTTTATTCAACCAAATCCATGAAAACTCAGTAAGATCAGCGGAAGTTTGTGGCATTCCGGCCCAGGAATTTACTGTTAGCTACTGCTCTAGATGCAATTCTTCTCTTTCCCTTCTTCTTTGAACCTGTCCTCTCTACTCCAGCTCTCCACAAAAAGAGTTCTACCAAAAAAGCTGACATTGCTAAACCTAAAACTTGGAAGTCTAAGTTCAGTCCTCATTTTACCTATCAGCAGCATTTCACACAAATGACCCTG
>RJWT010014970.1:0-20715 GCA_004365215.1 Cuniculus paca
TGCCTCAGCCTCCCAAGTGCTGGGATTACAGACATGAGCCACCACACCCAACTCCGAAACGTTCTTTTAGTGAAGTTTCTCAGCAATGTGGCAGAAGAAACCAGATTAACTAAGATATAAAACCTGAAATATGTTGCCTTTTGACTTTATGTAAGTGTAGCTTTGTAAGATGAAAATATGACTTTTCTCTGTTAATTATCATAACTCGCCAACTTAATATTTGATGCACGAATGCGTAACAGGATTTTCCCAGAGCTGTAAAACAGAGCCTCAGTTCCCGGTTCTATGCTAATCCATAGCATTGTATTAATTCTGTTAACCATAGTTACAGACCCTGTAAATTCCTTCTCATAATGACTGGGAAAGCTAAAGGCTGTTATTTGCCTGATGTCAAATACTACCTATGTGTATCTGATAAAGTATTATAAAACTGTATTACTTCAAATACTTAGCAGGAGACAAAAGACTGTCTTACGTTCCATGTTCAAGATAACTTTTCTGTTATTATCCATGTAGTCCTTGATTCTTTCTTTTAGTAAGTAAGTTCAGAATATCTTTTATTTATAAAGCATCATTCAAGTCCTTGGGAATACACACCTATTTCTAAAATCAACATCTTAAGGTGCTCCCTTCAGTTTAAAAATTTTGCTTCTGTATTTGTTCTTCCATAAGCATTAATTTCACTACCTTTGTTAGAAGAAACTTGTTTCTTTCTAATAGATGCAATGGAAAGGTTCCAATATAAAAATTTGTAAGTGTATACAACCAAATATATGTTATATATATATATATATATATATTCAAAACTGTACCCTATTTTCTGTTCATCTATATCTTCATAAAATGTTTAAGTTTCAGAGCTCTGTGAGATGAAAACCATGTCCCTTAACTTCTAAATATTTCAGTATACATTTCCTTAACATTTTCATTATATAATGAAATGATGATTTCCCTATTTAATTATATGTAAGTATGGTACAGTATATTTTTTTATTTTACCATCCATGTTCCAATTTCTTTCTGCTGTACCACTTACGTGCCTGTACTGTAATATTTTTTCCCTGCCAAAATAAGATCTAGTCGAAGATCCCACATTGTATTTAGCTGTCATGTGTGTTATTCTATTTCAATCTGGAATACTTATATGGTATTTTTTGGCAGTTATGACAGGTATAGTTTTTAATCTATGTGTGAGTTCTGAGTAATGCAGTATTGTTTTGTATTAGGAAATATTCTGCACTTGTATTTATCTCATTTTCTTTGTGGTTACACACAGGTTATACCTTCCTAACTGCAATGTGATATTGTGTCTTTCTCAGGGTGTCACATCTGAAGGCTTAGCATGTCTTTTGCCCTTTCACATACATTCCTTTTAAACTTTTAATTTGTAGTAATTTTAAGTTTACATAAATTTCAATGACAAGACAGTTTTCATATGCTCTTCTCCAAAATTGAAGTAAATCAGGCACTTTACTCTTCAACTAGAGACTTCGTTTGCACTTTTTCAAATTTTCTATTTATGTCATTTGCTGTTCTAAGATTGAGTCCAAGGTTTCTGTTATCTACACTGATAAACCTAAATCAATTTATTTCCTTTATAAATTTATCAGCCTCGGGTATCTTGTTATAGCAATAGAAAATGAGTGAAGACAGAAAATGAGACACACAACTCTACCTCACCTCTGCATGTATCAGTTTATAGTTAGTATTCTGTTATAAGCAAATCCCTCCATGTCGTCTCCATTTATCTACTTATGGTTTGTATGGAGTAATGGATTCTACCTTTGTGAATGCCTTGTAATATATTATTGTCCTTTATTTTAGTGCTCAGATTGTTCAAGATTTGACCAAAATGAACTCTCTTAGGCTGACTCAGTATCTTGATGGCATGCCATATTGACTTTAAGGACATTCCCTCATTTTCTAATATAACAAAACAGTCTCAGCCTATCTTATTACAGCCTCAAAGTCAATCATTCTTGAATGTAAAGTCCCTTCTTACACCTTTTCACTAACCAATAACACTATGCCTCACAATAGAAGCTAAAGTAGAGGCATCAGATAATATTTTAATGGTAATTCCACTGTTGTGTTTGACTTGTCTACTAAATGAATACTTCAAGCCCAAATGCCAATTTCAGCAGTGATACCAGTTGTCATCCATTTCTACTACATTAAATCAATATTATATAAAATAAACTTTTAAAAACCTGAGAAGAATTGTGTATACATTACACCCTGTTAACCAAATTAAACATATAAATCTCACAGATCAACTCTACTTTTCCTTTCATGGCCAAAACTGTATGCCTTCCATCTCCATCCTACACATAGCCATGACTCAGTCCTTCTCTGTCCTCACCTGAAGTCTTTTTTCCAAGTATGTCTATGGCACTATTAATTTATCCACAGACAGCTTTGCTACAATCTACCTTAACAAAAAGCAACTTTTATTTTTTGCAATGGTGGATATCTATTTTCTCATTCTCCAATATCAGTTTTCAATCAGTTGACACAGAAGGTATGTGGTATTGTGACTTGTCACATCTACATTCTGGCATTTTTTAATATTTTGGTACCTAAGTTTATCTCTGTTAAAATTATATCAAAGTCATTGTCTAAATCACATTTCCATTGGCTCCATCACGTTTCCATTGGCTCCTTTTGTTTCCTGATGAATACTCATATTCAGTAACTATGCAGATACATCTATTTCACTCTTTTTCCATTCCTAATTCTTTAATACTCTTACACAATTTTAGTGTTTAAGGGTCATTCCAAGTTTTACATACACCATTCCCTGTATTTTCAACTACATTTAAGATACAATCTAATGTACTAGTTTTTGAAAATATTCCTATGTTCTTTTTATCTATTTGACTGTGAAACAAATTTTCATTCATCATTCCTTTATCACCTAGTCATTTAGTTTTCCAGATCTTCCATTCTTCTTTCTGTCCTTCCCTTTCTTCCTGTGTCTCTTTCTCTTTTTCTGTCTTCCATACTCCAAACTGCTCTTCAATTGACATTGTTTTACTCCTCATTAACACAGTTCTGTTCTTACATTTTCACCTACCCAAATTTGCCTTACCTCCTATCATTTTGTTACTTTCTTGTCAGCATGTTCACAGTTTAATGTCATGACCTTTCTACTATACTTACACCGAGAATTCCAAACTCCAATTAAACTTATCCATCTCCCTAACGTTGTCCATGAGGTAGATGTCCAAAATGGCGAAAACTGCAGATTGGTGCCACAAAAAACACTTCTAATCATGGAAGTGACTCAGTAGACTCAGAAAGCATTTCACATATCCATAATCAGCCCCTTCCCCTAATTTCTTTAACAGCTATTCTAAATCTTTATAAAACAGTGACACGTATATATGTATGTAAGTATACATTCACACAAATTTGTAGTGCACACAGTTCACAATCACCTTTGGGAGTGGGTACATGTACATAATACAACTTGATTCTTTTTAAAATTCCCTTCCCTTCCCACCTACCTGCCTTCCCCTCCTCATCAAAATCCCCTTCCCTCATTTTGGTTCCTGTTGATCTCATGTAACACATGTGTTGCCCTAGAAATTTAGAACAAAAATAGACACAATGAAGAAGTCTCACCTTTCACTTCTTTCCTAACGAGCAAATGGATGTCAGCATACCCTCACGAACCCTTGTCCTTTTAACTTGTTGTTAGAAAGTGTCTTTCTTTTCTTACCTACCTTACTTCCCAGACTGCCAGTGTACTTACCTATAACTAGGGTCTCTCCTCATGCCCCTTCTCTCTTCAGCTGCTTTCTGCAGACTCCATCACTTTAGCCTCTAAAACTGCCAGAAGCTCTTATTCTAAAAACATCTCCAAGGAACTTCTCTCCTTTTCAAAATGGTACTCTCGAATTATCCCTACTTATCCAAGCTTTTTTAAAAAGGAGCTATCATTAATCACCATTCCCTGACCTTTTAATGGAATCTTTGTTGCTGCTATCTGAAGTCTGTGTCTACTTCTGCAGAGAATCTGTGGTCACCAGTGACCACCTGATTGGAAATATATTGATCCTTTTCCTTGTGCTAACTTTTGATCTCTGTGACTTTTGATGCTGTGAATCACTCTTTTTCTCCTTTTTGGTCTTTCCCCTTTGGTTTGTAGTTTTTCACTGCCTCTCTGGCTATTCTTTTTCCAGTGAATCATCACTTAAATCACAGAAATACTATGTTTTACGTAACCAATTATTAGTCTTTTGTATTCCTTTGTAATCTATTTTCTCTTGGATATTTTACCTGACCACTTTTTTACTTTTAATTACCATTCCATGCTCCTGATGACAATGCACATGTATCTCTGCCTTCACCGCTACTCAGAAATCTATGCCTTCTGTCTACTGTATATATTTATTTAGATCCTTTAATTGGACAGGAATACAATATTTGTGAACAAAATTACTTTATTTGACCTCACTCTTTGTTTCTCTGCTCTTTTGTGTATCCTATTCAAAGGAATGGTATCTCCATGGTTGAAAAACATAAATCATCTTTTTCATTCATTTCCATATTTAGTACTAATTTTAATTAACCTCTGATACCTTTACTTGTATTTATTTCATACCATAGTTTACACTGTTTTAGTTCACAGTGTTGTCATTTTACATATCAGTTTTTTAAACCCGGGGGTAATGTAAGTGATAAGCTTGTGGCAAGCTTTTGACAAGCAGGCAGGACAGATTGATTGAAGAGGTCATGATAAGTGATATCAATGTACTTCATTGTGGCATGGCAGAATTAAGTAATATATTTAGAAATATGGCCTTTTTTTGTTAGAATTGACAGGTTTTGCAACAGAAAATGCCTTCACCACACACCTCAGCCAGTATATTTCAGTTTCTTACTTGCCCAGGTAATAGTTTCTGTTGCAGTTCCAGTTGCCTGTGTCTCCTAGAAATGACTGGTCACTGTGATGCAAATTGTAAGAACCAAAGACAGCCAAGAACTCTGCCTCTGTACTTCCTGCTTGTTTATCTCAGATAAGACCTAGACCACCAAAGATCAGGACCTGATATTTTGGGAATGATCCCAATCAGTGTCCATCGATGTAAAATATACCTGCCTGCAAATCCTGGGTGTCATTTTGGTGTTTCTGCTTGCCATTGCAATTTAAAGAACAAAATAGCACAATCTTTTGGATACCCCATCTATGCAGAAGACATGAATAACCAGCAGAGTATTAGGCTAACAAGCCTGATGCCTCTGGACAATTACTAACAGTAAGGCAATTTGCTTCCTAATAATGGGAAAGAGAGTTATTGGTTAACTGAATCTTCTAGGTCAATGTCTAGACTCTACTGGGGAAGGTTCAGGGTTCAGTGGTAAAATCTTGCTCTGTGCTTAATATTTACCCTATTAATATGCTTTTTCCTCTTTAAACAACATTAAACTCTATAGAATATTTATGACTTGCCTTGTGATTTTCTTTTCAGCATGTCCCTAAACCACCTTCATATTTTACTGCTTCCTTTCCGTAATTTTTGCTACCTTAATTAGGAGTGCTAATATTTCCTCCAAATTCCTACATGGACTATTCATGAACCTATAGTTTACCGGTTCTTATCCACTCTTCAAAACCTAACAAAGCATGTTTTTCTGTAGGTTTTATTGCCTCTAGGAAGTGCACTTACTTGATACTTGTTCCTACTACTCTGTATTACAAAAATGTTTATTACTTGGCTTTTTTATACCATTATTCCTCTGTGTCTCTGGGTTCAACATCCAGAGATTGAGCTAACTGTGGGTCAGAAATATTTGGAAAAACAATTGCATGATTACAGAACACAAACAAACTTATTTTCATTATTCTATTAACAATACCATACAAAATTATTTAAGCAGCATTTGCATTGTATTGGGTATTATGAATTATGTAGAGATGATTTAAAGTAGATAGGAGGTGCGTATACCTTGAGTGCAAATACTATGACATTTTATATAAAAGAGTTGAGTACATACTGGAAGACCTGGAGCCCATCTCCTGTGGAAACTGAGCAATGATTGTATTTTAATTTATTAATTTATAAGCCTCTGTGCTGTGTGAGAATGTGAAATCTTTAAATAAGGATACATTTCTTATGGAACTTTGTATCTCCACCCCTGGCACATGCTGCCTGTTCAGTTAATGTTTGTTTAGCATTTTTGAATAATCAGTCAAGACAAGTCTTAAAAAGACCACTTTTTTAGCTAAAGTAGAATGTAGAAATGCTTGGAGAAAAGATGGCACATTTTGCATTCATATCCCTAATTTCCTGTCGACATTTCATACAATATATTCTTTAGAAACAGAAAGGTTTAATGTTCTATTTCATTAAATTTGATTTAATACAGCTGGAGAATTTGTGTTTAAATGAAAGTGATGGAAGTAGTTTCTGAACAAATATTTATCTAAATCTTAGGATAGGGGTTAGCTGACATCAGCTGAAGAAAGACTACAGAATGTCCTTTACTTCCTCCTGACTTTTCTCGTTATACCTATTTTATCTTCCCCTTTTCTTCATCTGTCTTTTATGACTTCTGATTCTTCCCTTTTATTCTGTCATCATTTTAAAGGTAGCTTGCGACTTCCAATTCATCATTTTTATTTTATGCTATTTTTCTTAACAGTAGTTTATTAAAGTCTTCCCCAGGAATTCTTATCACCAATCCATCATGTTTCTAGTGTTCAGACGAATTAAAGTTATTTCTCTGTGTAACCATTGAGTTCTTCCTCACTGCTGATTAGAAAATTCAAATACTCTCAGCATTCACCATGCTTTTACCCCTATGCATGTTCAAACCCCAATTTCTTCAGATCTCCATCACATAGGTCATGGTCCAGACAAGTTCACCCCAGTTCCCTGGATGCCTCAGCAGTAGCCACTATGAAATATTTACCTAGACATTCACTGTTTTCTGTTTTGTTTTATAAATGTGGAGTCAAAGTGCAGCAGGATGGGAGCTGAGACAAAAGGGCCTCAGAATGAGTTACCTGAGTTCAAATTCTGCCTTTTTAAAAGATCAGCTGCTTAAACTTCAGCCAAGTTCTTAATTTCCTTGAGTCTTATTTGTTTAGCTACAAAATTATGACAATGCCTACCTATTAGATAGTGAGAGGATTAGGGGTAGTATGTGTAATTCACCTCCCATCTAACATAAACTCAGGAACTGTCACTTTTAAAATTGTAATTTTCCACAAGTGCTCTTAACTTTTGAAACTGTGGCTAACTCATATTAATCTGTCCCTTGTAATATAGAACCTTCTATTTTTCTCAATTTGTCTCAAACTAATTACTGCAATTTCTTATTAAGTTTTTGCTTTGCTCTTTTACACTGATGGAAGATACCTTATTCATCATTTTAGTTCCTAGGTTTATCAGAGAAGCTGGTGTAATGGTAAATATCTAATGAAATAAAGATAATTTGTCTCTTAAAATATTCAATTTTTAGTCAGACACACAAATCTTGATATCCCTTAGTTTCTCTCATATGAGAAAGCCAATATAAATAAAAAGCAAAATAAAAGAAAGCAAGGAGATAGGTCTTTCTTAAATGGAAAGATCAAGAGATGGAAGGAGAGGAGATGGAAGGAAGTGAAAAAGGATGAAAGAAAAAATTAAAATGTATGATGTTCATGTATCACTCCACACAAGAAATGTAAACACTATATATGGCACACAGGTCCTAATTAAAAGATATGCAATTTCAAATTTCAGAGAACAGTAAAATGAAAATAAAAGCGCATTCAATCTGAAATGTATCACAAATGTGAACATAATTCATCATTGCGTTATCGATATTTCATTGTTTAAATGTCAAGCACATGTTTAAAATATCTGAAAAGCTCTAGTATCAGCGATCATAGTTAACTTTCATGCAGATCAATACTGCTCTTATATTAGGAAAGTGTCTTCTGAATTAGGTGAAATTGCTAATGGATAAGACATTATTTTGAAACCATTTTCTCAGCACTGGGCTGAAATTGGATGTTCAGTTGGATAAATTATGTTCTAATTGCTCATTGCCCTTTAAATGCATGAGCAATAATTTGTTTTGAGCAAAAATCACACAGGGTTAGTTATACAGTAAAAAAGTCCGACATGCCCCAGCACACATTCCAAGTATTAGGTTTAGTAAACATGTTCACCTAAGTATTTGGAAAATTCAATGCATTCCATTCAATGTATTCAAATATTCACAGCTATTGAGTAATACATTTTCTCAAAAGCTAAAACATAAGCGACATAGGAAAGCCTTCTTTCAGTTTTTTGACAAAAGTGCTAGATGTAGCGAGAAAGACTTGTGCACAAAAACCTCTGCCATTATTTATAACCTTTTGTTACTAGCAGTTCACGTAAATTTTATTTATCAATACACTTAAAGTTTTTTATTTTATTTTATATTTTACATATGAAGTAAGTGCAGCATATTTATATCTAAAAACTATTTTACCTAAATTGGAATTATTGTTTACTGGCTCTCGTTATATCTGTTATGAACAATTCAGTGAGGAAATGTGAATATTTATATCGTGGGTAATGAAAATGATTCATTTTTTTCTAACCTTAACTAATAAGAACCATTAGCTGGCCTGGTGGCACACACCTGTAATCCCAGCACCGTGGGGGCTAAGAGAGGAGGATCACTGGAAGTTCAAGGCCAATCTGGATGCATAATGAGTTCAAGGTTGGTATGAACTACACAGTGAAAGAACCTGTCTCAAAGCAAATGAACAAACAAAAATCACACACAAAAAAGTCTTACTATACAACTAAAATAAACACACTTTTTCGCTGACACTTTATTAGCAACTTCATGTGCTAGCATACCTTACCAAGGTTCAGCTGCTTAATACACTTAAATGATCCCTTGCTTTTTATGAAGCTATGAAAAGCCACTGATTCTCACTTAGTTTTTCTTTGTTTTTTTTACTCTTTAATTTATGTGAACGTTTTATTAATATAAATAATTCTGTTGTCACCTTGACATTCTGCATACACTATCTTCGCTTGCTGTATAACTTCAATATAATCAATTTGTGAACTAGAATTACTAGGCAGAAAATGTTTCATATATATATATAATATATATATATACACATATATATATATTTACTTTGTAAGATAATTATGATATCTTTAAAGCTTTTTATCATAAGGTATTTTAATTGCATTTATTTGAATCATTATCTGATGAGTGAACACATCATACCTTTGTATTAATGAAAATGTCTACATTTTCATGTCAAGATTAGTTGAATTTCTTCTTCATTCATTCTCAACTTTGAATATAATACAATTTCCTTACAAATTTTATTCATTTTCTTGTTGAACTATAGGGACACATTCCAAGACATTCTGCAGATGCTTAAAACTACTGACAGTACTCAAT
This sequence comes from Cuniculus paca, assembly GCA_004365215.1. NCBI lineage: Eukaryota > Metazoa > Chordata > Mammalia > Rodentia > Cuniculidae > Cuniculus > Cuniculus paca. The sequence continues at coordinate 9,415 of RJWT010014970.1, forward strand.
CCTACATACACTATTTTTCCCTGTACATACACACCTGTAAAAAGTTAAGTTTCTGAACTCAGTTCAGTAAGAGGTAAAGCATAATAACTCATAATAAAATAAAACAACTATGCCAATATACTATATTTAAATTACTTAAAACTTAATGATTTTTTTTCTGAAGTGTACCATAGTTTAACATTTTCAGACCAGAATGAACCTTGAGCAACTGAAATCACAGAAAGTAAAACTGCCTACAAAATAGGGACTATGATACATATTTTAATTTTAGGCATCTATTTGATGTTGCTCAGACCCAGAAAAATAACTCAAGTTTAGAATAATGATTATAAAATTATTTTTCTTAATTTTCCCATAGTAACTTGTGTGTTTAGGCTCCCTAAATCTGTACTTGGAATTTACAACACATACCTTCTTAAGAATTATGTATTTCACTCAACTTCAGATGTAATCATTCATATCTTTCAAATTCAGGAGGGACTATTAGTACATTTTGAGATTCCTTTTGGAAATATTAAACTACTCTGTTTCATTGGGAAATAAACAACTAATATGCGAGTCACTGACACTTAACGTTGTTTTTCACTCCAGTATGATCTAAATGATACTGACTGGTATAGAAATTGGTGTTGGCTATGGAGAATTGCTAGAACAGAAACACTCAAAATACATAGTAGGGCCCACAGAGCAAAGTGGAGTTAGTTGTTAGAAACTGTAAGGATGGCAATCCATGTTACCTAGAAGTGAAATAGTAAAGCCATGATTTGCAGTAAGTTCTTAAATTCTTAAAAACTTAAATGCTAAAACGATGGAAGAGAGAACTTCTATAGCCTATGGTGATCATTGCAGTGTGAAGCTTGTAAAATGTTACGTGAATAAAATTAACTGAAAAAAGAATAGGACAATTTATAAGTGGGAAGAAAATAGGTCTACAAATTGAGAAGATTTGTGGCATTGAAGAAGTAACTTTTCAAGCCTGAACAATAAAAGGCATAATTGAGAATTGTGTTGAGGGAGAGGAAAAAAACTTAATAAAAATCCTGTTAAAAAAGATGCAATCCAGGGTACAGGCTGTTCACTCTGTGTCATAACCTTAAAATGGTTTAAAATTCTTCAATTGGATAAAACAGCTCAGGGAAAAATAAGACTAAGAGTCACTCTTCCACCAAAGTCATACATTCTATCATTTGGTTGAGAAACTGAGATACTGAGACAGAGACAGCAGATAGAGATGAGAAAAATAAGGAAGGGAATTAAATAGCTGTACCATTTATATGTAACATATGCATTCAGTATTACGCACCTGCAAGCACACATATAAAATCTAAAACTTTAATATACAAAAGAGATGCTTGTATGATTATATGGACAAGGAAACAACTGAACTCTCCTAGCATATTTTATTGCTAAAATGTTACCAACATATAGTAAAATATGATAAGATTATCTGACAATTAAATTGATAATTTGGTCACCAAACATTCATACCACAAATGGACTAAGAAAATTCTCCCTCCCTTTGAGAAGTCATTTGCCCCAAGATCATTCTACATATAGATTGCAATAATAAGAAAAAGAGAATAGAATTTCTGAGGATGGAACAAAAGCCCACATGGAATAAATGAATAAATATATTAGAAGGGAAAAGCATGGACTCATACTAGCTCATTTTTATATCTCAGGACCAAATTCCTTCCACTAATCACACCGAAGTTGCTGATGAGTGGGATTTCACTCATGAACTTCACATGGCAGATTTTGGTGCCAAGCATGAAAAATTGCAAGCACTGGAAGAAGCCTATTTGAAAAGCAAAAATGGGAATCTTCTAAACAAAAAGTGAGACGAGGAATTCTGGGAAGGCAAATAAAAATGTTGCCTAGCAAAGAAACTTAAACAAATGTAACTAATCATCCAAATTTATGACATCCTATAAAGACAGAAATGAGATGAACATGTTCTCATAGCCATATGCTTTTCCTCTTTGGGGTACAGTAATGAGACTATTTGTATTTCTATTATTAATCTTCATGAGAATTATCACTCTTGTCATAGCTTTTGATAGTTATTAATTGTTCAATTCTGGGATACATTTATATATAGATTTTCAAGAAAATTAAAAAAATATTTTCTATATAATTGTAATGCATTAAGTTTGTTACTATAATGGTATTTAAGTATGATTCATTGTAAGTATTTAATGAGCAGATATTTTAATTAAGGGCATGGTATACATTGGCAATGATACTGAAGATCTTTGATTAGGTTCAGATATTAGGAAATAATCATTTTTATTGTGAAAAGAAGTCTCAGGCTACTATGAAATGAATGTACCATTCTGTTCCCAATTAATAAAGTAACAGGATATCAACAGAAGTAAAGAAAGCATTGTTTATTTCACGCTGCTTAAAAGAAGAAAACACAATATGTAAAATAGCACCTGACACTTGTTCATTAAATTCCTCACTGTATTCAAGAGCAAAAACATGTTTTAAATGTTCAAAACATTAAAATTATCCTCATGACTTACAAAAGCTTAGGCTGCAAGTTAAAGATTTAAAGTGAATAGGGAAGATGTTTTCTATCAAAGCACTGTTGAACTAGAATTAGACTAAATATTGAAATTGGACATTTAAGGAATGACACAGCAGACAAACTGATTACAGAGTTTCTTTTAACTTAGTTCTCTGGAATTAAACAAGGATTTCTTATCAATTTTAAATGCTTTATTTACATTTTATTGCTAAAAATTCGTTTTCTTTTTCAAGACTACCTGTAGCAAACACAAATGTAACTGTGTCATCTACAACTGTGCAAATTGTGTATGTAGGATCATCACATCATTACTCACCTGGATCAGTATCTTTTAATAGCGAAGTAACTGACCAATAATAAATAATGAGGCTTCTCCATTCAATGGACAGTACATGTTAAAGAAATCAACATCCTCTTATTGATACACATATTTAGAAATATGGATCTATTTCTAAATTCAAAAGGATTAACAAGTGTATTTTGCAAACAAGATATTACTGAGTACAAAAGCAAAAGATACAAATATATAAAGAAATGATTTCATGTTCTGCTCTTTAGGAGTTTCTAATTTAGTAGACAATTTAAACTCCCACATGATTAAGACATTCAAAGGATTAGTCTAGATAGCAAAGAAGAAAAAAATGTTTTGTTAATAAAGTCAGATGTTGCTAACAAGGAACTCTGCTAGGAGGAGTTGAGGTTTGCTTTCTATTTTATCAAAATGTGAAACATTTGTTAACCCAGAAGAGTAAAAGAGATTTTGTTTTATAGTTGCCATCCCTATTGTCTGTTTAGATGTTTTTTATTACTTTTCTAATATCCTTAACTCAACCCTATAATTTATTTAACTTTGTTGTCCTCATATATCACAAAGAAAAGTTTTCTAAATGATTCATAGAGAGACAACTAACTTTCACCCTTGTGCTAAGTTTCCTTTTGCCAAAGTGTTTAGTCTCCATGAAGACAGAATAACACTTAGATGGTTGTCCAGTGCTTATATTCTCTCTAGCTGGATGTTGGAATATTTTATCAGAGCTAAGTTAAAGTACAGCAGTTTGGAAATGAAGGCACAAGAGTACTTACTGTATGATATTTAGAAAAGTATTTCCCTATGACTGGTTACCTCAAGTTTAGGTACGTCATCCTTTTCTGGTCAGTCCATCACTATTCTTTGCACAGACACAAGATAGCAATTCATTGTCTGTTAGACAGGTTTCATACTGCAGAGAGAACAATAGAGTTATGACTTTGCGACGGGTATCCTTTACTGCCAAAGTATGTTGTAGCTCTCCATTAATTTCATTGTTTCTCTTCTATCTCTCTGTCATTTTATAGGAAGTAATCAAAACCGATGCTTTCAATGACAAGAAGAAATATTGAAAAGAGACAATTTTTTAAAACAACAAAACAGAAAACCTAGTTCTTAAAAATCCTTTAAGCTCTGGCAGTCCATATTTCAAAAACTACTTAAAGCCTACCACTCATTATCATTTGAAGTATGCAGAATATCAATATTGATTTCTCTCATTTTTGGAATCTTCTGATATCGATTTCTCTGCTTGATTGCCTCATAACATTAAACCAGAAGATAGCAGACCATATGTCTTTGAGTAAAAAAAAAAAAAAGAAATGACAATGCTCATGAAAGAAAATAAGCATAGATTTTTGTGTTATTTCTACACAGAATGTTTGAAAGACATGGGATCAAATAATTCCAGTTGATTGATGTTAAATAGCTTTAACAACTCTAATTTTTTGGCTCCATAGCAATGTGCATTATACCTTATGATGAACAACCTGATAGGCTTTCTGGATGTCCTAAGTGAGTAGAAAAATGGATAAGCTCAAACCGAATAAAGAAAAGATGACTAGGATAAGAAAACAAAGAATGAACGTGGTATAGTTGGGCATGTCTGTATTCATGCAATCAGGAGGCTGAGGCAGAAAATAGGCATGAGTTTTAGGACAGCATGGACTAATTAGAGAGTTCAAGGCCAATTGAAACAACATAGAAAGATCCAGTCTCAAAAAGGTTAAAAGAGAGAGAGAGAGAGAGAGAGAGAAATAGCTATGAAATAAGAAACTGCACATCTTTATTTAAAAAGTTTGTAAAAAGACATAATTGAGAAACAATTATCTAAAACACCTAAAAGTACAGTAAAACCATCAAAACTGAAAATACAAAGAAGCTTTGATATTTGAAGTCTGGACAATTGAAATGGGAACTAATTTTTTTTGTTGTTTTTTTGTTTTTTTTGCAGCACTGGGGATTGAATTCACGACCTTGCGCTTGCCAGGCAGGCGCTTAGACCGCTGAGCTAGATCCCCAGCCCCTGGGAACTAAGTTTTATATTCAAATATATATTATATATTATAATAATTATAATTTACTTATTTACTCTGTACCACCTAATATGCTTAATACATTCTAATATATATTTTAAGCCCTTCAACTCTTTGAAATATGAGTTATAAAGTAGATCTGTAGTTGCTTCATGCAGAGGCTTTGCCATAGGCCAATGGCATTGGGTAATAAGTGACCCATCTGCACCTCTAAGAGCCCTTTGATCAATTTCAGCCCAATAATCAATTTCATCTCAGGATGATCTCATTTAATCTGTTGAATCCAATATGTATTAGAGGACTTAAAACCCTTGGGTCCTTTTTCCTTATTTATAGATTTTTCCAATTTTTGTCAAAGGAAGAACTATCAATTGAGTGATACAAGAGTCTGGGGTGACAAGAACAGTGTATTGAATAGTTTCAACCATAACTTTCATCTCCCCTGCATATTCAGCATTGATGGCATCAGGTAAAACCTGGAGACCCTTTTAAGTGAGATGCTAGAGTCTAGCAGGAGTCCCACTGTTTCTTGGGTCTAAGGTCCATAAACTCCAGTCGGAACAGTTTGGGATCACATTTCAGGAGTCAGTATGAATCTGGAGAAGGGTCTGAGGTTCAAGCCTTTTATGTATTTTGTTGCTTGCCAGAGGTCAGAAACATGCTTGGTGGTGGAGGGTAGGGTTGGGGAGGAATTAGGAAAATCATCCCCAATCTGGCAGGGTCGGGGCAGGCACCGCTGGAAGTTTCCTGGAATAGGTCAGCCTTCCACATCAGTTTTGGCTCTATACTCAGTTGCCCAATGATAGCCTCATCTACACTCTAGATAGACACTAGACAATTTCATGAAGGAACAGATAATGGCTGTGCTGCACTTACAGGTGAAGCAGAACAATTTGAGCAAAACGTCCCCTGCCTCCACAGCTAAAGCAAGTAATTGTTCTTTCCCTCTCTTCGAGGCTGTGCATGAATAGCCCAAGTGATAGCTGCTGCCAGGGCAACTGCTTGTACAATGAGGGGCCAGTGTCTCCGAAATCCAAATCATCTCAGACAAAAAGCATAGCCTGCTTTTTGTAGGCTCTTAAGGTCTTTTTACACCGTTTATTTGCATTTTCAAATGCCAACTATTGAACAATTAACTTGCCAGTCTCTGTGTCATTGATAATCTTGCCACTAGCCTACAGGAACCATGCTGCAAAACCATGAGAACTTTCATCAGGACCCTGTGAATGGAGGTCAGATCAAGGGAGGTCTCGCCCTTCAAAGGAAGTTTCCTCCTAGCCTTTGTGTCAGCTATTTTACTTTGTTAATATGCTTGCAAGCCAAAAGTAAGTTGATTATTTGTGGCAGTAAATGCACCTTCTCCAATTAACATGTCTTTTGTAATGGCCAAGTAGTGAGCGACATTGAGAGCAGCTTGATCTGTGCACAATGCAAAACTATTTCCCTTCCACAATACATAATGCCCTGGATTTAAACATGCTTTATTTATTCCTTTCCAACCATTTAGGGCCATAACCTGTTGTCCTATGAGCTCTATAAAATGCAAGGTAAATGATATAGGCGGCTGTCACTGGTTTTTTAGTTCTTTTAAGTTCTTATAGGGTACAGCTTCATAAAGATGTACAACTTGTCCTGGATTATTGGGATCTTGGAGTTCAGAAAGTGGGTATACATGTTAAAAACCTTAAGAGTTTCTCCTAGCCCCCATCCCAGCTTCTTTTATTGCCAATTGCAAGGGAGAAAGAAAGGATTACTCCATTCTATGAAGGGTGGAAGTGTCAGCCTGTGAAGCAACAAAATTTTTCTGAACTAAGAAAGTAGAAGTAACTGCCTGTGATGTCGTTAAGGGTATCAGTTTTATTTTGGGTGGTTGTAAAATGGGAGTCCCAATGAAACACTCCTCTAGTTGGGAAGGGTCTTATTTGTCCCCCACAGCTCCTTCTTTATCTGATCGAGCAAAGCTAGAGGGTTCAATCTATATGAGAGTGGGGATGGGAGTTTGTTGCTCACTATTCTTTTTCTGCTCAGGACTTAATTTTAAGATAGTGCTCTGAGTCAGACCCTCTGTGGTTATCTCAATGGGCATACATTCATCAAGACCCTACTCCTCAATCCAGGTCCACAACCAAAAAGTAAACATGTGAATCAGTATTACAACAACCACTCGGGTATACATCTGTTGTTGTGAGAGTCTGTTTGCCCTATGTTTTACAGCTAATGAAATCAATATTGATAATATCAATATACTTCTCTCCCTTATGTTTCCCCTGAGCCTATTTTGCTCTTTTGCTCTCATGAGCCTGTTTTGTTCATGTACACACTTAGAAGTGTCCTCTCACCTGCTATATGATGAGTTTCCTCATACCCCAGGTCCTTGTACAGGTGCCAAAATGCTGTGACCAGCACAGCTCTTGAAATTCTCAAGAGGGGGATGGTGGAGGATGAAGAAAGGAAGACAAGAGTCAGAATGCAGAAAGTTGAGTTCAGGTGGAAACTCCTCACCTGGTAGGAGCAAAGGAACTGCCCAATGACTCCAGTGCTTTTTTTTTTTTTTAATACACTTGGGAAGTTAATGTCAGCTGAAACCTCTCTGCCTAACAACTTGTTTGCCTGGCTTGCCTCAGGTGATTCATGTTCTTGGGGCTGGCCTTGCTTAAAACTCTCATGTGTGATTCATTCCAGCTTCAGTCACTCCCCACATTATAACTGCATGTATGAGAATTTAGGAGACTTTGTGAAGTATTCACAAGTAGCAAAGAGTAAAATCAAGAAATGAGCAAAGATCTATGTGTATATCTCTGTAGAGTTAATGCTTCTTCTGATTTACCTCCTTTCAGTGAGATTCCTCATGATGAGAAAAACCAAAGTCTGTGTGAATATGTCACTTTTAGAATCAGTGACTAAGCTCTAGCCTGTACCCCAGATTGGCACCACAGAAACTGTGATGAATTTAACCACACAGTCACATCATCTTTAGCCTCCATCTCACATATTCACCTAGAGACCATGAGCATCCTCATTAATAAAAGGCCCTGTAGATAAGAATAATTCAAAGGGGTTGGTTGTATGAGGATGATGGTGGAGACGATGGTTTACACAATGTTCTGAGTAATTTACTAAATGAGTATTTGAAGTTATGCGCAATCTGAAAGATTACTTAGAGATATTTATGCTAGCAAGTCATTAAAAGCATTGTAATTTACGAAAGAACATGAATTTCAGTTTAATCCATAAGTCTCTTCTAGAACAACTTATTTGGAGGGAATGTCATTAATATTGTTTAAAGTACGTGACTCGGTAAAGAGAAAAAACAAATAAATGCTAAAGAAGTTTGTGTTGTTTTGATGAAAGCTTCGGTGTCCTCTAGCATTAGCTGTCAGCTGTCTTTTTACAGCATTCTATTTTACCACTTAGGGAAAATTCAGATGCAAATAACAAGCTGTCTGAAAAATGCCTAAAATCATGTAGACACTGCTTTTAAGCAAGCACTCAAAATATACCCAAATGCTTGCAATTTACCTGGACTCTTTGCCATTTTGTCTTAGAACAATTGTTGGGATTGTTGTGGGTATCTGTGACCCTGTCACTGCATTGTTAGAATATGGTCAAGGAAGCTTCACGCACCTTTAATCTTACTGATCTATATTTAATATATGAAAGAGACAGACTATTTTTTCTAAATTTGGGTTCAAATAACTTGCCACAATTTCTGCTTCCAACAAATACCGGTAACCTCCCCTTACATGAAGTCACCGAAACTGGACTTTATGTGTATTCTCATTTATATACTAGCTCAAGGGTTTGGAATCACAATGCATGAGTAAGACCAATCATAGGTTCTGTGACTGGGGGCAGGCAATTACTTTCTCTAACACTTTTTTTTCTTCTGAGTAAAAGTGGACCAGAAGGCACAAATTACTTATTGGGGAGTTATCTTTGTTCCTTTTTTATTTAAGTTACATTGCCCATTTCATTCCCATAATTCTTTTAACAAAGGAATGTGTATTTTTATATAAAACTTACACAAGTGTCCCATATTTCAATTCCTGTCAAGAAATTACATCACTAATCAGTGAGATCCACGGATGGAAAATGTTTTTGTCACACTTTACATGAACAGCCTATCATATGCCTGCAACATAATTTGTAAAATTGCAAAAAAAAGAACCAAAAATAAGTTGAAGATCAGGCATTTTGAGTGAGTAAATCAATGAAAAACAATTTGTAACTTTACCTCAGCTCTATATACTTATAAAATTATCCTTAATTCATCAGAAACTTGACAAGGAAAGTATTATTATCTAGAAATTGTACTTACAAAGCCTTGGCAAGATTAGCCAAATGAAAATCAACCACTCAGTTAACATTCATGCAGTTTTCCCAATTCCCATGCAAGTAAATCTAAAGCCCTTATCATTATACCCAGATAAGAGAAAAGCAAAATCACTCTCACTGTTAATGCACAGCTACAGTGGAGACCCTCTTTCAGTATTTGCAAACTTTCTCATTATTACCTGTTTCTGATATACTTAAGGCAGAAATCTGCTCCACTGTGATCCAGCTGAAGATTGCAAAGTGTGCCAAAAAGATTCTAACCTGGGCCAAAGACAGGGTGAAGTAGTGTGGAAGAGTGTGGAGCAATAATTGTTTCCATCGATGCAACAATGTAGTGGCACAAAACAATTTTATTTCTCCAGCGGGACTGCTTGGCAACATCTTCCCAATACACACTTCCTGTCACAGCAGTTTCCCGGAACAATCAAGTCTGTTTTCTTCAGCCTTAGGCTAATAAACAACCTTCTGATTGTTTGTTATTCACTCACTTTTACTTTCTCTGAAGGAGACAAGGAAGGATTATTCAAAAGGCTATACTCAAACTGGGCCAGACCAAAAAAAAAAAAGAAGTTCCACTTGGGTACACAGTAAAGAAATGATTCATCAGTCCATTTCCTTTCATCAAAAAGACCACAGTACACATACAGCATATATTAAAATGCTTTGGAGATTTTCTTTGACCTGGGCAGCAGAATTACTTATGCACTATCACAAATCTTTTCAACTGAAATATATGGAAAGTGATGAGGGACAATACATGCACATGTAAACAAGTTGAGATTAATCATTCCCCAAATAAGAATGCTTCTTAGAATCTTTTATTTGACTTGCCCTATTCCAAATTTCTTCTTGAACCAAAGGGGAAAAAGGAGTCAGTGGACAAAACAAATCTTTGAAACAGACACAAAATATCACTCGATTTTCCTTCCCAGGAGTCACTTTGGAAGTTTTGGATTTCCTGATGGGTAAAAGTGATGGTTACAACGTCATCATGTTCTCCCTGCTAGAAAGGTTGATGTACTGATGAATATTAAGTTTGAAGCTTCAAAATTAGGTACAAATTCTTGAAAAGCACGTATTTTGTTGACATGGATCCTACTGCATGACTTATCAAGATAGTCAGTGAATGTTTTAAACATCACAAAGATAACCATTCACTTGACACGGAAATAGGATTTTTTACCCCTAAGTCTCTGCATGGACCCTGCACCCTCAGCCTTCTTTTTCTGGCTAAGCTTCTCTAGCTTAGTTACACATGAAGACTGCTTAAAGAAAATCCTCCATACTCAATGGGGAGTAAACAGAGTCCAGTTGTGTTTCTGTAGCCTTCTGCCATGGCCCTATATTCTATTATTGTGCTTTTCTTATTTGTAGGCTTATTTTCCTCAATCAGAAAGCAGAACTCTTCATTGTTTTTATGTGCTTCAATAGTCTAAAGTAGTGTCTGGAATATTGCATACCCTCAAATTTGGTTGAACAAATAAAAGGTAAAATATATTCATGCATTTCCTTCGGGAGATAAATAGTTGGCCCAGAAGATGCTTAAGGTCACCAACATCCATGCTTCTCCTATTCTTCTTGAGACTATAACCTCTCTGGAGTTAGGGGCAGCATTAGAATAATAAGCTAAAACAATAAGTCTTCCAACCTAAATCTAAACATCTATCTTTATTCTGAGACAGGAAGGTAGGGAATGACAAAAATGGCTGTGGGAGTAAGCAATGACCTGCAAAACCTCAGGACACATTCTCAGGACCCCATATGTGAACTTCTCTCAAGAACCCTACCAAGCTTTAACCTGTGTATGAAGTCAATGTGGGAACTATGAAAGGAGAAAAAGGACACAGACACCATGGAAAGCTCACTAATGCATCACCTTGCATTAGCCTACCCCAAATTCTGGGGTGTAGTCTTATTTTTCCTATTTTCTTTTTTTAATTTTTATTTATTCCTCCTTTTTATGTGACCCAAACTACAGAGTCTACTTCCTTCTTACCCTTCATTTTTAATTTTTCCTACCTCAAATCAGAAACTATCATCATTTTTGGCTGTTTCTTTCAATACTTTGTTGGAGTCAGAAAGTCAGAAAC
>RJWT010014971.1:0-20721 GCA_004365215.1 Cuniculus paca
AAAAAAAAAAAAGCAAATAAAAGCGTGCCCAGTGGACATCCAGCAGATACATGAGGTGCAATGGAGAATTATGGTGAAATTTAAATTTAAAAAAGTTACGGTAAAAGATATGTTGCTGTTAGTTCCCCTCAAAATACTGACCTTTGCTTTAAACACTGACCCCACCATTCTTGCCACTTTCTGGAGCAGTTCTGGATGTCCTCTCTCATGTCCTGGCTGCCTTGATGTCCTGAACTGATTCAAGATGTCAACTTCTCACGGTCATTCTGACTTTGGGGAACAGCCGGAAGTTGCATAGTGCTGGACCCCTGACTCAGGTGAACGAGGACGCATCATAATGATTTTACGAGCCTGCCTTCCCCCTGGAGGACACTTGGCAGTGACATTCACTGTATTTTTTTTTTAATTGCTCCTTGTAAAGACGCTCAAGAAATAGGACTTCCAGAGCTGCTTCAGAAACTGGCAAGAAAGATGGAATGAGTATGTTCAAAGTAAGGTGGGCTAATTAGTGGATGATTAAGGGCAATGAGTCTTTTACTGTAAAAATTTTTTTTTTTTTTGTATCAGGGATCGAACTCACGACCTCATGCTTGCCAGGCAGGGTCTTACGCTGCTGAGCTAAATCCCTGGCCTACTGTAACAAATTTCTAAGATTTAAACATTTGTCTTGTATTTTGATCACCTCTATTTTATTTTATCGGATCAAACACATGCTCTGGAATGACTCTTGTGAAATGCCGTCCATTTGCAGAGAAGCAAATGGATCCCCACGCATATCTGAGGACCAGAGCCTCCGAAACTAGTGCCTTGGAAATCGTTGGTTTGCAGGCCACATTTTGAAAAAGTGTTGGTTGATGTGGAGCCTGTACGGCTGTGTCCTGTACGGCTCCCCAGGAAGATGGCAGGATGTGTTCTTTCATGCCACATCTATTAGCATCACCTGGAGTGGTCTCCTGCCAAGCCCTGGCTTGGGAAAATTTGAAGCTGGTCCATTAAAAAGAGGTGTTTAGTTGGCCTGAATGCTTTTTTTTGGGTTTTGTTTTGTTTTTTAACTAAGATTATTCTGCAGCAGAAAATAGCACCATGGAGACAGTTCTAACCCGGCTGTTTTTGATGCCACAGCTGAATCTGCCCTAAACAGATATGCTGTCACTTTTAGGGGCTGAGGGAGAGGTGGAAGAGCCTATCATGCACTTTTAAAATAAGGAATGATGTATATTAGCAAGGTTGCAGATGTGTATCACACGGATTCCTGCAGCCTTTTGTGAGCATGGCTGGCTAATTAAAACTTTTCTGTTGAGGCTGGGATCAAAATGAGATGCTGTCTTTGTGTTTGTTTGTTGCCTGAAAAGACAGGCCAGGTCAATAGAGTCTTCTTTGAGGCATATAGAATGGCATTTTGATAAAGCCCAGGAACAAGGCTAACATGTGCGCTCTGGTTTCTATGGCTCTGCCCTCTGGAGTTTTAGAGGAGCTGATTAAGGTCTAATGGGTATTCACGTGGTCCCCTCTGGCCTCGAGAATAGGAGGTTAGTAGCATTTTGGAGGCTCTAGTACAATCTCAATTTGTGGTAGGCCATTTCTCTTTTGCCCAAGTAGAACCAAGTTTAGGCATGAATTGAGCAGTCTACAGAGGGCTCTGAGTGGCTGGCATTTTTGTTTGTTTTGTTTTATGGGAAAACTAGATACTTTAGAATCCTGTTTTTGGTGGTGCAAGGGTGGGATCCAAGGCTTTTGCATTGAGCCACCCTGCCCCAACCCCCTTCTTTTCAATTTTGAGACGGGCTTTTGCTAAGTTATTGAGATGTCTAGGCTGGGGTTGAACTTTTGATCCTCCTGCTTCTGCCTCCCAGACTTCTAGGATTACATTCATGTGCCTCCATGCCTGGCGTAGAATCCTCATTCTCAAAAGAGGGAAAGAAGTAGGTACGGAGAAGTAGGCCTCACAAACAGTGTGTGGCATATGTTCTCCCAGGGGAATGAAGGGTGATTTTAGCTAATAGGTGGGTACTTTTTAGCTAATATGTGGGTAGTTACTTTTTCTAAGTTAGAGTTGGGAGTGTTGCTCAGTGATAGCATACTTAGCGCACACTAGGACCCTGGGTCCAATCCCAGCCCAGAGAGCAAAAGAGGAGAAAGAAGGAAGGGACGAAGGGAGGGAGTAGGGAGGAAAACTGTGAGTTAGCTACACATGAAGCAGCTGGGCGTGGTGATACAGCCCATCCTCCCAGCTACTCAGGAGACCAGGGGAGGAGGATCACAAGTTGGAGTCCAGCCTGGGCAACTTAGTAAGACCCTCTCTCAAAATAAAACGATGTTTGCCGATGTAGCTCATGGTAGAGTGCTAGCCTAGCGTATGCAAGGTCCTGGGTCCAATCTCCAGGACGACATACAAACAAAACGAGTGAGGAGTGCTTAAATAGTGTCTGGAATTCGGTAAGTAAAAGAATGACCGAAGCTTGAGAATCCTTGTGGTTCTTTCTCATTCACCCCAGGAAAAAAATATCCAGAGTCCTTCTCAAGGGTAATCAGTCTCATGGGGGGAAGAGAGTGGGCCTTGGAATTGAGCAGACCTACTTCTCAATGTGCCTGCTGTGTGTTGGCTCTGGGCCCCTGAGCACGTTGTCCCTGGGTCCCAGAGCTGAATTTGTGAGCCTTTGTCTGGCCAGGACGGATTTACTTGACTCTGTTGCCATGGTACTTGATTCAGTTAAAGGACTTCCTACTGTACTGCTGTTGAATTAAGTGTGTGAGTGTGTGAGAGAGAGAGACAGACAGGCAGAGACAGACAGACAGAGACAAGGGGATAGAGAGAGAGAGATAGAGAGATAGAGAGATAGAGAGAGAGAGAGAGACAGAGAGAGAAAACAGGACCGGATTGTCCAGCAATTCTTTGCTAATCTTTACTATAAAATGAAAAGAACGCTTTGCAGATCAAATGAGATGATTTATATTAAGATTATATTCCTAAGACTACAGTTACAAATTACCACAAATTTGATGGTTTAACACGAGCAAAATTTATTCTGTCATGGTTGTGGAGACCGGAAGTCTGAAACCGAAGTGTAGTCTTCGAAGTCTTTAGTGGAGAGCACTTCTCTTGTCTCAGTCAGCTTCTGAAAGCTCCCAAAGTTCTTGGTTTGCGACTGCATCACTCCATCTCTGCCTCAGTCTTCACATGGCCTCCTCCTGTCTGCGCGTCTTCTCTTTTGTCTCAGATATCCCCTGCCTTTCTCTTGTCTAGGGACACTTGTCCCTGAATGAGAGCCCAGCTGATTAATCCAGGATAGCTCATTTCAGGATCTCTGGCTTTTTCACATCTGCACAGAACCATTCTCCAAAGAAGGCAGCATTTGCGTTTCCAGGGATTTGATGTGGATATCATTCCTTGTAGGATGGAGGTTTTATTCTTTGATGATGATAGTTTGTGTTTCACCTGGGCAACTTAGCAGAGACCCTGTCTAAAAAAACAAACAAACAAACACCTCAGTGAAGGCCCTGGGTTTAATCCCCAGTGCCACCACCAACACAAAATAAATACAATAAAACAAACCAAAACAGAAAAGAAAATGTATTAGCTTTCCTGTTGCTGGTGCAAAATACCAGATACTGGTAATTTAAAGGAGGACGTTTTATGAAAGCAATATGCTTAACTCCCTGCCTCCAGAAAGCAGAGAGAGAAGAGAGAAGCCGGGGAGAGAGATGCGTTTCCCATCCTTCCAGCAGCCCATCTCTCGGGGTCAGACCCCTCCTCCAGCAGCACATTTAGCCATGAACTCACCAGTGGATCAGTCCCGGGTGAACATGGTGCCTCATGAACCAATCACCTGCCAAACTCATGTGACTTTGAGGAGGGCGTGGAATCTAGATCTAAAGGACAATAGGAAAAAATACATAACATGACAGCTGCATTATTGATACATTTTAAAAGATGTACAGTACCTTATTTTTGACTCTAAGAATGAGGTTGTACCACTTGTCTTGAGAGCTCATTCATCTTGTTTTACAAAAACTTTCTGCCCACTGAGTAACTCCGTTTCCTCTCCCTCTACTCTGACAACCACCAGTCCACTCTTCGATTCTATGAAGTGATATTTTAGAGATTTCATGTAAGTGGGACCATGCATGATTTGTGTTTGTGTGACTGGCTTGTTTTCCTTAGCATAATGTCCTCCAGGCTCATCTAAGGGTTGCATATTACAGAATTTCCTTTTTCTCTCAAGGCTAATAAGGATTCCATTAAATGTGCATGCCACATTTTCTTTATCTATCCGTCAATGGACATTCAGGTTGTTTCCTTATGTTGCTCACAGTGAATAATCAGTGAAGATGAGAGTAGATATCTCCAAGATCCTGATTTCTGTTCTTTTAATTAATACCCAGATCACTGAATCATATTTTAAGTTTTCCATACTGACAGCACCAGCCTACATCGCCACCAATAGTATATCAGAGTTTCACTTTCTCCACATTTTCACCAATACTTGTTGCATTTATTTATTTCTTGGCTAATGGCCATCTTAACAGGTGTGAGATACTATCTCATTGTGGTCTTGACTTGCATTTCCCTGATGGTTAATGACCTGCGCCATCTTCCCATTAGCTGTTGGCGATTTGCATGTCTCCTTTGGAGAAATGTCTGTTCAAGTTGCTGGTCCACTGCGATGACGTTAGGGGCTCGAACGATGAGGAAAGTCAGTGCCCAGCAGCACTAAGTGTCCCTCGTCACGTATCATTTCTGTCAGAGAATGATAGAGGCACCGTCTCCTCAGAGAGAACAGTGATGTGACTGGTGATGAGCAGCTGGATGAAGCAGAGAGATTGTGTTTGTTGTGATTGTTAAGAAAGCAGAGATTTGGGCTGGTGGAGTAGCTTAGTGGCAGGGCAGTTGCCTAGCATGTAGATGCTCCTCGGTTTGATTCCAGCATCCCGGGGAAACATTGCATAAGAATTGAGTGACTTCAGGTTTGAATTCCTTTTATGCTATCATGAACTGATATTTGAATGATATAGTAAACAACCTAGTGGCTCTAGAACTTAATTTTTGTTTTTCTCACAAGTTGTTTTATTCTCCTTAGTGCTCATCACAGTTTGATGTATCACATTCTATGTATAACTTTGTGCTTATTGCTCTTTCTCTCACTAGAAGTTGGGGCTCATCAAGAAGGGACTTCGGTGTCCTGAGTATGCAAAATGCCTTCCAGAAATATTTGTCAACAAAAGGAAGGGAAAAGGGGACCTCGTGGGGTGATTATGTGGGGTCACCAGTGACATATGGTGGTCAGTTTTATCTTACAAGCACAACTGTATTTGATTTCTTGTTTGCAGACAGCACAGTTTAACTGGGATCCAGAGACAGTGGGCCTCATCCATGGATCTTTTTTCTGGGGTTATATTGTGACGCAAATCCCAGGTGGCTTCATTTCAAACAAGTTTGCTGCTAACAGGTGAGATAAATTGATGTACTACAAGTGCTACCCAAGTTATAATGCAACTCCGTACCTTTATAAAATCTGCACAGTTGATTCTCCATTTGGGGATGCAGAATGAAAAACAGGAGCAATCCAGAGAGTGCAGTTCAGCGATGTTGATCTCAAATAATCTTATTCTTCAGAGATGCCTTCGATTTATTTTTCTTCTCCAGTATCATTTTTCTTACAACTCATGAAGGAATTTTATGGTTAAAAAAAAAAAGCAATTAACTGAGTCAGGAGAAATGGAACCTGACCCCTCACTGGCTCACTGAGTTACCTCTGTTGAGTCACATCTCTTCTTCCCCGGGCCTCAGTTTCTTCAACTGTGAAGTGGGACATTGGATTCAATTGTGCTTTGAACAGTGTCCTTGATCTTCTGTACTGATGTTAACATCACCTTCAACCATCAGTGGTCTGCCTTGTGCACACGTGCCTCCCTCCTGTAAGATGTGTTTTTAACACTCTTCAGTCTCTAGGAGGTGTTTAAGCTATTAAGTGTCCAAGAGCAGAAGGTGCTATTTACATAAGCAGTGAGTTCTCTGTCGTTAGGGGTATTCAAGCGCAGGAGGATGGCCACTTGGGGGAGATGTTGTAGGACATATCATGTGCCAGAAAAGATGCATACAAAATAATTTCAGGTCCTTTTCAATGTATTTATTCCTCACGTGACTTTGCATAAATCTTTTTCATGAAGTATATTGCACTTCGCGTAGTAGTATTTTTCAGACTCTGAAATACATATTATTAGATGGTTGCAAAATCAATATAGTGATTTACCATGGACCCATTTTTGAAAAAAGAGAAAAACAGAAGAGATTATAATAAAATAGAATAAAACAGAGTAGAAAACCTCTGAGTGCACCACTTGTAAGGGTAGGTATGGGATTTTGAAACTTGATTTGCATGGATATGTGTAGACTAGGTGGCAATACACATATTTTAAGGGTCAATGTCAGAAAATTTGAAAACCACTGCCATAAGATCTAAATATGTATGAACATAACTCTCTTTACTTATGTTCTTGTCTAACGTGTATTTTTTATTATTATTTGCTTAGTTTATTCTCCTAAAATGTGATCGAATTTTACCAGCTCTAGTTCCCTTGGGTACTGCTTACACATTTGCTTTCAAAAGAAATTGCACATAATTCAATGTTCCAACATGTAAAAAGTGTTGATGTTTTCTCTTTTGAACTGTTTGGACATATCATGCCTATATCTTGTACTTTGAATAACAAATACGAAGACAACAATACGCAATGTATTAATTATTGTAACTCTCCTACTAACCTGTTTTGAAACTCTGTTTTATTTTTATTTTTTTTCTCTTTAAAAATAAAAAGGTTAATGTGTCATCAGCATGTAGGAGAAAGGTAGGGAATGTTGCTTGCTCTTTTTTCCCAGGATCCTCTGGGCCAAGCAGGGGGGAAAGGTGAGTGGTACCAGCATGGCAGGGAATAGGATGCTCAGACAAGGACTCAGTGTAACTCGTGCTTGGCTGGCCCCGGGCTGAATGATGCTTCTTGGGTAATCAGTGTCCCTTCCTTTACAGCAGACTGAGAGCAGAATGGGATGCAGGAGGCAAACCTCCAAAGATGTAGAAGTCATAGTAGGAAGGGTCACTTGGGTGGGACCAGGGTCTCCAGCGAGGTAACTTCGACTTAGTCATTCTGCAGCTTTCTAGGACATCATCCAGGCAGGACATGGCTGTGCAGCCATAGGTGGGTCAATAATTGGTCCATGGCCTGGAGGTTGGGAACCGAAGCAGCCTAGGAGTCTAGCTTGGGGCACCTCAGACCCCAACACACTGTCTTTCACTGAGCTGATTTCTCTTCATTTTCAAAAGATTTTCCACGATTCATTCGACTCAGTTTTGATGTTTAGGTGACCACCTCGTCTATCAATGACCTGCCCAGTAACACAGTGCTCTGGTCTCCTAGGGTCTTTGGAGCTGCTATCTTCTTAACGTCGACTCTGAACATGTTCATCCCTTCTGCAGCCAGAGTGCATTACGGCTGTGTCATGGGCGTGAGAATTTTGCAAGGTCTCGTGGAGGTAGGAGATACACTTTCCTCACAGTTTTCCATATTGCCAGAGACAGCATGGTTCTTTAGAAAATTCTACTTCTGAAGAAAACCCCTTCTACTGCGTTTTTCTGTCTCCTGCCTTGTCCTGCCATCTCAGCTCTCTGGTGATGGCTGTTTTAATTAAATAGCGTTGTGAATATTTTAATTAAAATGCCCTGTGTGATTTCACATTTAAATATAATAAAGGACCATTCATTCCATAAAAATCTGAGACATGATCTAATCCAATCATCTTTATTTTAATAGAGCATGAAGCTGAAGTCCCAAACTTCCAAGTCCCCATATTGAAGGCTCTTGCTTTTAGCGAAGGCAATTTAAATGCATTTATTAAGAATGTGTACATTTCTGAGCCTGTGGTCTGATGTGCAGATCTAGTTAGCTAGAAGAGTAAGCGTAATGTGAAACCTGGAGGTAAACATTTTGGGCTTTGCAGCCATACGATGTCTGTTGCAAGTACTCAGTGCTGCCGTTAGGGTGCAAAAGCAGCCACAGACCATATGCAAACCCATAGGCCTGGCCGTGTTCTAATAAATGTTTTTATATGTTGAAATTTGAATTTCATTTGTTTTTTATGTGCCCATGGAACAATATTTTATATCGATGTTTGTACTTTAAAATGTAACAACCTTCCTGACTGTAGAAAAACAGATGGTATGTCTAACTGGGTTGTAGCTTGTCAACTCCTGATGTAGAACAACATTCCCCAAACTCGGCCATTCACCTCTAACCTTCATCATTTTGTTACTCCATGTACAACTTGTCTTACTATGTGCTTACTATGTTTCCTCTTGATTGACTCCATTAAAAAACAAATCAAAACCACCCTCACTGTAAACAACGGTATCTTTGAAATCATGGATCTGATGTGCAAGGTGCACTTTTGTCTGAAGTGTGTTAGGATATGTACATCAGAATTATAATCAAGGGTGTGGATTGTTAGCACGTGTCAAATCCATCCTGACCCCACTGGAGCGACATACATTCTGTGCTTTCACAAATACCGGTGTGGTGCAAAAGCTGCGACATTAGCAGCTTTGGAGATGGATACTGAGACCAGGCACTCGAGGATTCTGAACCTCAGATTCTGTGCTTGCGAATGAGATGAAGCGCTATGATGTGGACGCTGCTTCCTCCACTGATATTCTTTAGTAATATATAATACAAATGGAAAGAGTTCCTTCTGACTCCCCACCACATTTGCATTTGAACTGTATCTGAATTTTAGTATCTGTGCTATGCCTCCTCATAGCTGGATTATACTATTTTGTGTCTGTTTTAGTCTGTTTGGGCTTCCTTAAAAGGATGCCATAAACAATAGAAATTAATTTCTCACCGTTCTGGAGGCTGGGAGATCCAAGATCCAGGTGCTGGGGGATTCAGGGTGTAGCAAAGGACAGTGACTTGCTTCCGAGACAGTTATCTCTCGGGTTCTCACCTGGCAAAAAGGGAGGGTGCTTTCTGGGGGCTCCTGTAAAAGGGTCCTGACCCTGTTCATGAGGGAGACTTTACTGTCACTCACTGCTCTCCTCCCAAGGTCCCTCTTCTGATGTTATCACACTGGGGGCTAGATTTAAAAATATGGATTTGTGCGGGACACGGGCTCTCTATCTGTAGCAGTATGGGTGTATTGGATTGTTATGTTGTAACCTGGGTGAAGGAGACACATCTACGTTTTAAACACAAAGAAAAACTGGAGGCAAATTTAATAATTGCTTTTATATTCTTCTGCCAGGGTGTGACCTACCCAGCCTGTCATGGGATGTGGAGTAAGTGGGCACCACCCTTAGAGAGAAGCCGACTGGCCACAACCTCTTTTTGTGGTAAGTTAAGAATAGACATTTAACCGTTCACCCAATTTCTAGTATTTACTCTAAAGAGGTATAAAACATATCCTTTTCTTTTGGGGCTGGTTGGCAGTGACCAGGACAATTCAGCTGTTCACGTCTGGTCATTGCGGTAGCTGAAGGAGATCATTCTGCTTTGTTGAAATTCAGATTCTTCACCCAGAAGCCAAAATCCTTTTGCTTTCAGAGCTGGCTTTGGGAAACCTTCTGAGTTCTCATTTCACTGTCTTTGTCCATATGAGTCAATCTGCCCTCAACTTGATGCCCAATGCAGCTTTTATTAAATAATTTATTCTTGAAGATACTCTTTCTTCCTCTTTAAACCTCCTTAACATTTCCTAGTATAGTTTGGCTGGCTTTCTTAGCTCTTGTGGAAGGCGGCTTGGGACATGAACAAGTGTTCGACTTGGTCTGCGTATGGGATGACATCCCTGGAAAAAATCTTACAAAGCCGCCATCTTGTTCTGGATCTTCACTGATCTGATTTTTCTTCTTCTTTTTTTTTTAATGTGTATTTATTTTTCATAAATACATGTTCATAGTACACAGTGATCGCACTCATCTTAGGGAACTGGTATATGGACTTAAAATATCTTAATTCCTTTTATTCCTCCTCTCCTTTCCTCTCTCCTCCCTCCGTTCATTTTTAGAACTCTGGGTTTTCAAGCTAACATGCATTTTCAAGACAAGCTAATTTGTATCTCTTCATTAAGGGGGAGAAATAAGTCCTTTTATTTCTGTGAATGGTTTTATTTACCTCTTTCCCTACTTTAAATATTGATAATAATAAATTCTCACAGCAATTTGGTGTGAAATACTCAGTGGTATCCTGGTTTGGCACTGCATGTCTATCTGAGATGTCTTTTACATCTTTAGCCTCTCTTGACCTTAGAAACCACCGCTGGCCTCTTGTTTGCAGTTCATGAGCATTGCTGCCCTACTACTGAGCTTCTCCTGATCCTTGACCTTCATTTCTTTGGCTGGTTTGTGTGTAAGGCCTTTCATTTTGATTTGACAGCAAAACTGAGAGTGACTACTGGCCACTCCCCATTCTTTGTGTGTTTTTATAGCCCTGGAAGGGCTGATTTAAAGTGGTTTGATTCTCCAGGAAAGTTACCTGATCAAAGTCACAGGCCTTATTGCATTTCCCTGCTAAGGTGTGGCCTTGTTTCAAAGAACATTAAAGGTGAAATGTTATTAGAAGGAAACGCAGGCCTGGAGCTAATCGGTTCTTAATCTCAAAAGATACCAGTGTGAGAAGAGAACTGGAGAAAACATCTAGTCACCTCTTGCTTTACACTCAGGGAAATACAGGCTGCAGAGGAAAAGAAGAGTTAAATTCTTAGGACTAGTGAGGACTCTGGGCTCCTTCCCACCTCCCATCTGTTACCGTCTCACCCCATGCCACTGGTGGTCACTGAGGGTCTTATCTGTCCTCGCTGGGGAGCAGCCAAGGGACAGAGAGCTATGCTTTGTGTCCTGGGGCAGCTGTAATAAGGGCTAAGCATCCTGTTAGGGAATATGCTCAAGGGGCTGTGAGAAAAGATGAATTTGTGGGCGTGGTGGTACACACCTGTAATCCTATCACTGGGGAGGCTGAGGCAGGATGATTGTTGCAAGTTCGAAACCAGCCCGGGCTACAAAGTGAGGCCAAGGCCAGCCTGAACTGCATAATGAGACCCTGTCTCAGAAAGACATTAAAAAAAAAGAAAGAAAGAAAGAAAAAAAGATGAGTTTGGATCCTGTCTGGAAGGATGAGAAAGTGTTTGATAGACAGGGAAGTAGGACAGTTTAGGTCAGGTTGTAATTTCACCAGTGAAATAATACTTACCAGGAAGACTCACTGGCCATTTTTGTGTGAAGGAGACGACTGAATTATTACAGAGTAAGGACTTTGGAGTCCCACAGACCTGAGTTCCTGTCCGGAAACCTGTCCCTTGTATCTGTGTGATCTCAGCCAATTTACTTCTCCCTAAGCCTTGTTTTCACCTATCAAATGGGAATAACGTTGGCACTAAGTCATCAGGTGGAAAGAGGGCTGCATAGAACCGTGGGCCCAGGACACCTGGCGCCCTAAAGGCAGGCAGAAAGCACCCAACGCATCGCAGTCCTCGGTTATTTTTGACTCTCTCTGTTACAGATTTGCCTTCTTGTCGCCTAAGCCGGCGCCTCTCCTCTCCCTCACAGGGTATTTGACTTCAGACAGAAGACCACCTTCTCCCACAGAGTCGGACCTACAGCTCTGTCCTCCCATATAGTTTGTTTTGTTTTTCATCTTTTTGAGACAGGGTCTCACCGTGCAGTTCAGGCTGGCCTTGAGCTCACTTTGTAGCCCAGGCTGGTCTCGAATTTGCACCACACCCTGCCTGTCTACCATATGGCCTGGAGCACTTGTCTTATTGGTTTGAGGAATTATGAGGTTAAAAAAAGTGCCTTGTCATTCTGCACATGATAAAAGCAGCGATAGTTGGCATTTGTGTAACCCTTTATAGCTTACGAAGCATCTGCAGGTACATAGCTTAGTTTACCCTGAGACCAACTCCTGGAGATCCTTCCCCCTACCTTATCTCTGCTAGACTCTCTTCCCTACAGGGTCAGGCCCAGTTTAGAAAGATGCAAGTTAATCCATTATATTTTATTTCCCCCAAATTTTCCTTAGCTTTGGATTTTGGGATATGGAATTTCCTTTGCTGCAGCTAACTTTTCCACAGCAAGAGTTTTCTCATTCACGGCCCAGGGGCAGACCATCACTGATAAGATAGTAACTTCTCAATTCAGTCCATATTCAGTTCCAAGGGCTGGGGTTTCCCTAGTAGAGGTCTCAGAGCTGCTGGAGATTAGGGAGGCCAGGTCACTGCCTCAGTTGCTCAGAATCTTGTCTAGACAAGATGCGCATCCCCACACAGGCAAGTATTTGCAAGGTGAAGTGTTATTTACAAAGTCAGAAATATCAAAGGGCAAAATGACAACCATTTTAAGGATCTTAATTGATTTTATTTTAGATTCTGGAATCAGTAACTGGTTCCTTTCATAAAAGAGAATCATTGTTCCAAACGGGTGGAGCAGAAGAGGTTGGGTTTTACCGACAGAGGGAGGCTAAACAAAGCGGAAACAAAGAACCAAGGGCAGATGGGCCATTTCAAAGTTACTTTCCTTGCACGAAGGCAGGGACAAGTAAACAGGACAATAGGAGAATAACGGTTAGTATCAGGTAATTTTTTTTTTTTTGAGTTAAGGCAGAGGGAACTTGTGCCAATTGAAACCTGCCTGTTTGGGAGATTTGGCTGTTATCTCTCATTTATCCTCATTTTGTTTTATTTGTTTTGTTTGCAGTCTTGGGGTTTGAAGCCAGGGACTTCAAGCTGAGCTACATCCTCAGCTCTTTTTAATTTTTTTTAATTTTGAGACAGGGACTCTCTAAATAACTAAGTTGCCGGGGCTGGGCTCAAACTTGATTCTTCTGCCTCAGCCTCCTAAAGTGCTGGGATTATGGGTGTGTGCTGCCACACCTCTCTCTCTCTCTGTCTCTCTCTCCTTTTTAAACTTTTATTCATACATGTTTGCAGTACACAATGATTGCACTCACTGTAGGGAACTGGTGCATGCACATAACACATTTCAATTCCCTCCCCACCCTTCAGCCCCTTTTTATCTTTCCAGCATGAGATTCATTTATTTCTTGTAAGACCTTACAAAGTTATTATCATATACACAGACTGAAAACCAGACTAGTAGGCCAAGGAACATGTAAAGCATGTAAGACAATTATGCTAAGTCATGATACATGTTTGGATGTATAATCTGTGCTGGATTATGATACCTGTCTTTCTTTTTCCTTTTTCCTATTATCTGTCTTTTAATTTATATATATCGAGTTTTTCCTATAAGAGAAACCATGTGATATTTAAGCTTATGTGTTTGAATTATTTCATTTGACATTATGGTCTTAAGACCCATCCATTTTCCTACAAATGACTCAAGTTTATCCTTCATTATGGCAGAGTAGTACTCCATTGTATAAAAATACCGTCTTAAAAAAACCATTCATCTGCAGGTGGACATATAAGCTGTTTTCAAGACTCAGCTATTATGAATTGCACTGCTATAAACATGGGTGTGCATACATCACTGTGGTATGATATCTTTAACTCTTTTGGGAGGATATGTAGAAGGGAAGTAGCTGGGTCAGATGGAATTTCTATTTTAGTTTTTTGAGAAATCTCCAAACTGGTGTGAAGAATCAGTTTACACTCTCACCAACACTGGGGAGGGGTTCCTTTCTCCCTACAGGCTCCAAGGTATTTGTTATTGATTGGTTTCTTGATGATATAGCCATTCCTCCTGGGGTGAGGTGGGATCTCAGTATTGTTTTTATTTGCATTTCTTGAGTGGCCAGTGATGTTGAACATTTTTTCATATATTTATTTGCTGTTTGTATTTCTTCATCTGAGAAGCATCTATTCAATTCTGACACCTTTTTTTTTTTCTAAACTGGGTCTTTAAATTTAGGGTGTTGAATTTTTTGAGTTCCTTATATATTCTAGATATTAGTTTTTTTTTCTGAAGAGTCACTGACGAAATTTGTTTTTCCCATTCTGTGAGTTGTCATTTCACTGTTCATCGTTTCCTTTATTCTGCATCTCCTGGTGTGAAAGTTGAGTGAGCAGCTTAGCTTTCGTTTGGTGACAAGAAACTTTAGCATGAGTGACCCCATTTTGATTTTTAGTCTGATCTTTGGAGTTCGGCCCAAGAACCTCATCCAAAACAACAACCTCTTGTAATTTCTGTTCAACAAAAATAAACTTAAAAATGCACTCATGTGGAAAGTAGATGGAGATGGCAGCCCTCTTGCTATCTTGGAATTCAACTAGCTCCTGACTTTTAAAACAAATCGAGGCTATGAAAAGCATGATCCTTTTAATAGCTCAACATCTCTCACTGAAAGGCCTAGGTGAGACTGCGAGCCACCTGTTCCTCCGGTTTGCTCTCATCAGCAGCCAGCGTGGCGCCTGGTTGCATTTCCGAAATTTCTTTTAGAATTTCCTCCTCTGAATCCATCCTCTCACATCCTTCTGGATTGTGGCGCTAGAGCTGTCTTTGTCGGACCCCTGGATGGACATGGGTGACGTTAAAGGACACCCCGGTGACCTTTCTCCTGTGCCAAACCCCATGTCAAGGCTGGGGGTTTGCGAGTCTCGCCATGGCGGTAGCTTGGCCGAAGCTTGATTCGCCTTCGGCTTTACCGCGTGGTTTCTCCGCAAGTGGACAGGGTTTGCGCGGCCATCGCTCGACTTGCCTCTGTCTTTTCTTGCTTCAGGGTCCTACGCGGGGGCCGTGGTTGCCATGCCTCTGGCCGGGGTGTTGGTGCAGTACATCGGATGGGCCTCGGTCTTCTACATTTATGGTGAGTGATTTGACTTCTTTAGCTCACACGGTGACTTGCAGAGATGGTGAAGGGTTTGCTACTGTATAAAAGTGGAGATTACCAAGGCAAATTTATCAGATAGTG
Organism: Cuniculus paca; assembly: GCA_004365215.1. NCBI lineage: Eukaryota > Metazoa > Chordata > Mammalia > Rodentia > Cuniculidae > Cuniculus > Cuniculus paca. The sequence continues at coordinate 14,914 of RJWT010014971.1, forward strand.
AATACCTGTTTACTTGCAATGAATTTAATGTTTATATTAAAATATGCTTTTTTTAAATAAGCAGAACATTATCTTTTTTTAGATGTCAGTTGACACCAACAGAAAAATAAAATACTTTCTCCCGGTTGCATGTATTGTTATTTGGCAATATTGTAAAAGTTGAAAGATTTAGAGATGGAAGAAAATGAGACTACATCATCCAAGAGTTTTTCTTTTTTTAATTATAGGCATGTTTGGGATTATTTGGTACATGTTTTGGCTGTTGCAAGCCTATGAGTGCCCAGCAGCTCACCCAACAATATCTAACGAGGAGAAGACTTACATTGAGACAAGTATAGGAGAAGGGGCCAACTTGGTTAGTCTAAGTGTAAGTATAAATGCACTGACAAGGGCTTGCTTCTTTTTCTATGAGAATTTCTCTTTGTAGTTACGCTACTCTGATAAAAAATAAGATGTCCATGTCTTCACTAAAAATATCACGATATTTTTGTTCCTTAGAAATTTAATACACCATGGAAAAGATTTTTCACATCGTTGCCGGTTTACGCTATCATCGTGGCAAATTTTTGCAGAAGTTGGACCTTTTATTTGCTCTTAATAAGTCAGCCTGCTTATTTCGAAGAGGTCTTTGGATTTGCAATAAGTAAGGTAAATGCACAGAAACTTCAAATATCCTTGAACTTTAACTTTCTGGATTCTACCAGGAATATCTTCGTAGGATCATAACTCCTAACGGCTCTGTGGTAGTTAATAGCCTGGAGGGCAGACAAGTTACACTTTCTGTGCAGAGTGTGCTCGCTATTTGATTTCTTCTTAACAAGGATCAGAGCTGTATTAAGCTGCTTTTAAAGATTTAGTTTTGACCCAATCTCAAAGTGTGTTGGAAGCTAACTCAAGGACCTCATTTTAGACCCAGGTAAAGAGATTTGACAGTGAGGTTTCATTTCTCCCCATAAACTTCTGAGTAAGTACCAGAAACTTAAAGCCCATTCTTCCAGCCACCCCGTCCCTGTCCCTGTGACAGTGGTTGTAGCCATAACCACCACTGCCTTTGCTGATTTAGAAAGACTGCTTTCAATGTCTCCAGCCATTGTCATTAATGTCTGTGTCTCATGGAGGGAGACTTTGGCTGGGGGAACAGAAACTACCATCGGAGAGAATAAAAGCTCCTCCTAAAAGCGCAGAACAGTCTTGCAGCAGAGGTGGACGTCTGCATAGCAGCAGGTACGGTCAGAAGAGCCCACAGAAGAGCTGGATGCCCCCAGGGAGCATGCACTGTGTGGCAGGGCTCTCTCTGCCCTGTGCCAGGCCTTATGCTGGCTGCTGGGGCCTCTGAGAGGCTTAAAAGCTGATTCTGCCCTCAGGGAGCTTCCAATCAACAGAGGAGACGATAGGTCTGTGCTACGCCATTTGCTCGTTCATTGCTGTATTATTACTGGATGCCACGCTAGGTGATTAAATCTGGTGGTGGCCGTGGCAGGGCTGTGGCGTGGGAGTGAGCAGAGTGCAGGGAGATGCATCTCCCAGCAGAATCAAAGGTGCTGAGTGCGTCTTTTTCTTCCAGGTGGGTCTCTTGTCGGCAGTCCCACACATGGTGATGACAATTGTTGTGCCTATTGGAGGACAACTGGCTGATTATTTGAGAAGCAGAAAAATTTTGACCACCACTGCTGTCAGAAAGATCATGAACTGTGGAGGTACCGTGCACTTCATAATGGGTTTGCACAGCTTCCGTAGGATTAAACAGAACTGCAGACGTATTGTAGAGGTGATGTTTAGTCAGTGAAATGCAGGAAGAAGAAAGTGGCTCACTGGAGTGGCAGTTTGCCAGCGCTCTTAGTCACCCTTTGCTGCTACCTCTCCAGTGCACTGGGGTCAGCTTGAAGGGGTGGAGGTGGAGGACAGCGTGGCCTACAGAGAGAGGTCGCCACTGGGCCATTCCACTGAGCAGAAGGGATTGGGCATGATCTCACTCTAGGGTGGATGGGTCTGTCCGTTTAGAGGGGAAGACTGATCTGACGCCTCCATGCTTCTTGGGAACAGAGTTTGACCGATGAAGCTGGGTATCCCAGCAGCATCAGGGATGCTTGGGCCTGGCTTCAGCGCAAATGTGTAGGACAGGAAATGTTGGCCAGTGCAGCCCTGCTCTCTGGAGCCTTGCACCCAGCACGCTGTCCAGGGTGGCTATGGTAGGGACAGTGGTGTCCATGTCCTAGTTCTCAGAACCTCTGAGTATGTTTGCTCACAGGTCCAAAGGGACTTTGCAGCTTCTTTAAATCAAGGATCTTGAGATGGGGCGCTGTCTTGGTCATTTCTCTCACTGCTGAGACGCAACACCCGACACCCACAAGTGAATGGAGGAAAAGGTGATTTCACTCACAGTTTGCAGAGGTTTCAATCCATAGTGGGCTGGCTCCAAGACAGTGCAGCATTGCAGAGGGGGACTGCAGAGGAGAAACAGCTCAGGGCAGGGCAGTGAGGAGCAGGAGAGACATCAACTCAGGCCACACCTCCAGTGACCCACCTCTTCTGACCAGAGCCTACCTCTTAACAGCAAGTCAGCTACAAGCCCCATTATCCAGTCACCTCCCCAAAGCCCCATTTATGGATGCATGAGGCTTTGAGGGGCATTGAGATCTAAACTAGAACAGGAACTCATCCCCCATTGCCTGGGTGGCCCGATGGGATACCAAGGATTCTTATCATAGGAGGCAGAGAAGACACCAGGGGTTAGGGTGATGCAGCCCCAGGCCGAGAAGCATCAGTAGACTTAGAAGCTGGGGAGGCACAAACAGAGTCTCCTCAGAGTCTCTGGAGTGAATGCCGCTGCTGACAACTTGCTCCGCTCAGTGGGACCCGCGTACAGCTTCTGAGTTCCAGAGCTCTAAGACGATGAGTTTGTGTAGTTCTGAGTCACTGAGCCTGTGGTCATTTACTACAGCGGCAGTTGGAGACTCATACAGCACCCCCAGTCTTTCCCCTCTTTAGTCAAATTTGGCACCAGCTTATAGGCCTCCCCAGCCCCAACCCTGAACATATCTTTCTGTCTCTGATGTTGTGCTCCCTCCTTTTCTCTTTACTGTGAGTTCTGCTTATCTTTACTTCCCAGCCTGTCTTCTCTTCATATCCTTCCACACTTGGCACAAGTCTTTTCCTCTTGTGTTTAGAGCCACACCAGCTTTCAGAGATTCCTGTGTCCGCATACCTAGGTTGGCCATTTCATCCCATGCTACCTTGTTATAACTCTTTCTGGAAAGCATTTCAGGCAGAAAGAAAAGCAAGTGCAATGGTCCTGTGGCAGGCATGAATGGTGTATGTTTGAGAATAAAAGGAAGGAAGGGCAGAATGGTTGGGTGGGGTGGAGAATCAGAGGAGATGGGATCAGAAAGCTCAATTTGGGGTCAAATCATGGGGGGCCTTATAGACGGATATGTTGTATATCTGAATATCCATCCCCCCAAAGTTTCATGAACACAAAAGTGGGGGTTTGGAAGGGCAGTTAAATCATGGGGTGCTACACTTGAATGTGAAGTTAGGAGTTTTGTAACTGTACCCATTATTCAGTTGTGCTTCTATTGACCAAAATGGTCTACTAAGCCTGAAACTGGGAAGAAAATCTTGGGCAGAGAAGCAGTCATGGGGTGGGAATTGGGGGGGCGTGACCTGGAGGGATGGATCTCCCTCCCCTTCTCCCTTCTCTCTCCGATTCCCGGCTGCCACACTGTGAGCACTGCTCCTCCTCTGCATCCAGGCCACATCATCCTGCTCTGGAGCCCTGACCACGAGCTGTGAGCCTGAGTGGAAGTAGGTGTCTCTTCCCTTCAGGCACGGGTCTGGGGTATTGTGTCCTGGCCACGAGGAAAGTGACTAAGATGGAGACGGAAGCAGAGTTTGAGTTTTCTTTGAGGACCACTGGGAAGTGGATGTTTTAAAGCTGGGAAAGGACACAACCTGCTTTAATTTTCCAATCTGGAAAATATGTGAGGCACGTAAATAAACAAATGGGAGACCAGGCGGAAGGCTATTTTGAGGAAGTCAAAAGAAGACGGTGTCTTGGATCGAAGGTGATAGCAATGGAGGCAGAGAGAGATAGGTTGGTTTCTAAATTCTCTGAGTCAACTTTCTTCTTTGAAATCCAAATAGTAGAGCCAGGTGTGGTGGCGCACACCTGTAATCCCAGCACTCAGGACGCTAAGGCAGGAAGATCATTGCAAGTTCGAGACCAGCCTGGGCTACAAAGTGAGCTCAAGGCCAGCCTGAGCTGCATAGGGAGACCCTGTCTCAAAAAGACGAAAACCAAAAAACAAACAAACCAACAAAAATCCAAATAATGATATTCACTTCAGATGATACCTATGAGAGTTAAATGGTGCAATGCATGTGTACGTAGCATGATATCCAACCTACAGAAGTTTCTCGCCAAGTGTTAGTGCCTTTTTCCTCTTCTGTGTTCAAGATACTAAGAAAAACAGAACTTTTCCAAAGGAGCCATTCAACAAATATCTGTTATTTAGTTGTGTTTCCATTGAACAAAATGATCTACTAAACCCGCAACTTGAAAGAAAGTCCTGGGTTTAACATGCTTCTCACAACCTCTTCCGAACCCCAGACACCTTGACGATCTTGACACATAGTGTGGAAATGTTTCGTTCAGTTTTGATTCTGCCCCGATACTTCTGCCATTGTTTCTCCGTATTGGAGGTGGTGTTGGGTGGTGATGAGAATTCTCGAAGATTCTTGAGTGCTGACAAAGTGCCTGTTGAGAGAAAATCTTTTCTTCTGCAGCAACTAGAATACGTATACGAAATCTCCCAGCACCTCTCCTATCTTTTAAAAATACCTTTTCACTCATCTTTTCATGCTGTTTCACATTTTGACATAGCAGGGGCAAAGCATTCAACACAGAAAACTGTCAACGAGAAAGAAAGAGAAAGAGAAAGAAAGAAAGACCAGCATAGTTCCACTTTGCTTAATTTGGAGATACCAGGCCAGAGGTCACTGCCTGAAGCCAGAGTCATCTCTGAATACTCCAGATTTATTTTGGTACAGTGAGCCACCTGCCACCATTTTTATTGAATTGTGGTTGTTTTCCCATTTCCTATAAAGAGATGTGGAGGACATTTCTCTTCTGAGAAGGATCACACATATTTTGGAGCTGCTGTACCCCTTTTTTCTCGCCACAGACAAGACACACGTGCCATTAGAAACATTTGAAACAAACCACCTGGACAAGTACTATCAGGTTCTAGTTTGTGCAAAGCAAGGGCTCGGAGACAGGTGTCAAATTCTCGCACTCCTGCTGCAGTCTGTGTGAACTTTGCTATAGAGCGCAAAGTTCTACTCCAGCCAAGTCAGTTGTCGGTGTAATCGTCACACTATTTTTTTTCTTTTGTCTTTTTGAGACAGGGTCTCCCTATGCAGTTCAGACTGGCCTTGCACTCACTTTGTAGCCCAGGCTGGCCTTGAATTCACAGCGATTCTCCTGCCTCAGCCTCCTGAGTGCTGGGATTTCAGGCATGCACCACCACATCCAGCTTGTGTCACACTATTTTATTATGAAAAGACAGTTTTCTTAGGTCTTTAAATCCTGGTGTCACTTCTCTTGTCAACTCTGAAAAGGTTCATTTTTAAGGATCTCTTGGTTATCCGTGAAATTCAAATTTTATCCCTGAGCTCCTGAAAGACAGCGCCCCAACTGTAGCATTTTAACCATCAGTAAGAAGGGGTTAAGCTCTTGAGTCCTTTTTCTCCCTGTGGAATCTGCTATTTGGCTAAGAACATATTTTTTTCTTATAGATGAACCAATAA
>RJWT010014972.1:0-20721 GCA_004365215.1 Cuniculus paca
TATCAGAAAACTAGAGAACTATTGTGAATGTTCCTATGTTTTAAAAGGAAGATTTAATCTACTTAAATATCAGGGATGAGAATGGGAAAATTATCAGATACCTCCAGGTTTTTAACCTTGACATTAAGTAGACGACGGCACCACTACCTGAGAGAAACAAGCAACCCACATTTGAGTAAAGATCTAAAGGAAATGATGGAGCTAGCAATGCAAATATCTGAGATAAGATTCATAGCAGAGAAAATAGTGAGTGCATAAGACCTGAAATATGTGTATACATGGGGTGTTTAAGGAACAGCAAGGACAGCTGAAATGCTTACTGAGGAAAAAGGAACAGTAGGAAATAAAGTCAGAGCTCTAGTGGATAAGGAGATCAAAAAAAAAAAATCACTCAAAGCACATTCTCAAGCCATTACTGAACTAAACCAGAAATCTGTAAAAAAAAAAAGATACATATTTAGAAATTATAAACATCCCTAAATAACCCATGAGTCAAAGAAGAACTCAAGAGAAATATGTGTATATTTTTTCAAATAAATGAAAACGAAGATAATATTAAAATATGTAGAATGTAGCTAAAGCAGTGCCTAGAGGGAATCTGTAGAAAATGAAGATAATATTAAAATATGTGGGCTGTAGCTAAAGCAGTCCCTTGAGGGAATTTGCAGTGTTCAATGCACATTCTGAAAATCTAAAATGAACAACATAAGCTTCTGCCTTAATAAACTATAAGAAAAAACAAAATGTAAAGGGCAAAGAAAGAAAATAATAAGGATTAGGACAAAAACCAATGAAAGTGAAAACAGGAAAGTATTAGGGAAAGTTAATAAACTCAAAAGCTGGTTCTTTCAAAACACCAATAAAACTGAAAAACCTCTAGCTATGCTAACCAAGAATAAAAACAAGAACACACAAATGATCAATATCAAGAATCAAAGAATCACACACGAGTTTGATTTATTTCACTTATAAGTATGGTCTCAAATTGCATCCATTTACCTATAAAAGCCTCAAGTTTATCCTTCTGTATGGCTGAGTAGTACTCCATTGTATGAAAATACCACATCTTTTTTATCCATTCTGCAGCTGATGGGCATTTGGGTTGTTTCCAACATTTATCCATTACAACTTGCGCAGCTATAAACATGGGTGTACATATATCACAGTGGTATGCTGTTTTCGATTCTTCTGGGAAAATACCCTGTTTTGGTTACTTTTCTTCGTTGCTGAGACAAACACCTGACACCCAAAATTAGGGAAGAAAAAGTTTATTTAGCTTACAGTTCCTGGAGATTTCAGTCCATAATCAGCTGGCTCCAAAGCAGAGTGGCATGGCACCGGGGCAACACTTCAAGGCAGCAACCAGAGCAAAAGAGAGAAAAAACTCAAGCCTCTTCTCTACCCTCCAATTGTACACAGGCCACCATCCCCCTTCCCAGGGTGGGTGCAGCACTCACAAAATGTCCTTGCCTTCCTTTGCACAGGATGAGGATATTTACAAACTAAGAACCCTGGCTCCCTGCTGAGTCTCTCAGTTAAATGTCTAAACTTCTCAAGTTGACACAATGTATTAACCATAAGATACCCCAAAGGGGAATAGCTGGGTCAAGTGGGACCTCCAATCCTAATTTTTTGAGGAATCGCCACACTGATTTCCACAGTGGTTGTACCAGTCTACACTCCCACCAACAAAGGAGAAGTGTTCCTTTTTCCCCACAACCCCTGCAACATTCATTGTTGGTTGATTTCTTGATGGTAGCTGTTCTTTCTAGAGTGAGATGGAATCTCAATGTTGTTTTAATTTGCATTTCTCGAATGACCAGTGATGTTAAACACTACTTCATGTACTTATTTGCCATTTGTATTTTTGATCTGAGAAGCGGGTGTTCATCTCAGATGCCTATTTTTGAATTGGGTCTTTAAATTTGGGGGACCTGATGTTTTTCAATTCTTTGTATTTTCCACATTTAAATCCTAATATTGTATTTTCTCCCTAGTGTAAAAAAAAAAAACCTGAAAGAGTATACAAAATGTACAATAGTTATTGTGAAAATGAAAGGGAAAGAAAGTGCTCAAAAGGAAAGAACAACTAGGGTAAGAAAGAAGGGAAAAGATTATATGTATATAGGTATACACACACATATGTGTGTATGCATATATGTACAAGATAGCTAGCTATACTACTAATCTCTGTAAATTCATCAAAAAGAACAGTTTGCTTTGTTTGATCATTTCTTTCAAGCCTAAACCTTGTAATCTGAACAACTATATCTAAGATAACAATATGCAATATATTAACTACTGTTAATTTCCTACTTTTTTTGAAATTCTGTATCATTTGTATCCTTTGTTTTTAAAATAAGTTAAAAAAAAAACAGAATCGAATTATCAACATATTATAACTAGATGTCCATAACTTCTTTCATCTCAGATTACTTAGATGAGGTGAAGTACTTGACCAACACAAACTACCTAAACTCATTTATGAAGAAACCAACACCCCAAATAGCTCTGTATCTACAAATTGAATGCTTTGCTTTAAATCTTTGAACAAAGAAAATTCCAGACCCTGATGGTTTAATTGATGACTCTACCTTAACAATTAAGGCAATTATAACACCAATTATACACAATCTCTTCCAGGAAATAAGAAACCACTTCTCACATCATCAGTGTTAGTGCTGAAACCAAAACTAGGGAAAGACATTATTTAAAAAAAAAATTACAGACCAACACTCTCATTAATGCAAATTAAAAATAGTCAGAAAATATTAGCAAACAGAGTCCAGCAACACACAAGAGGACTAGTCAGGAGTGGTGACACACACCTGTAATCACGGCAATTGGGGGGATGAGGCAGGATGATCACAAGTTCTAGGCCAGCCTGGGCTACATAATGAGTTCAAAGCTAGCCTGAGCTACACAGCAAGACCCTTGTGTTGGTTACTTTTCTCTCATTGCTGGGACAAAACACCTGACACCCAAAGTGAAGCAAGGAAGGGTTTATTTAGCTCACAGTTTTTGGAGATTTCAGTCCATAATCAGCTGGCTCCAAGGCAGGGTGGCAGGGCACTGGGGCAACACTTCAAGGAAGCACTCAGAGCAAAAGAGCCAAAGCCCAAGCCTCTTCTCCCTTATACTGTACACCAGCCACCCCAGCCCCCACCCCAGGGCAGGTGTAGCACTCACAAAATCTCCTGGCCTTCCTTTGCACAGGATGAGGATATTTACAAAGTAAGAACCCTGGTTCCCTGCTGAGTCCCTCAGTTAAACTTCTAAACTGCACAAGTTGACACAATGTATCAACCGTAACACTCCACCCCTTGTCAACTTGGCAACCAGGCATATTTCTTTAAACCAGCCTCCAGATACCAAGACATGCTAATTATTACCATTTTGCAACTTCAACATTATAACACAGCTTAAAATCCTTAAGAACCAGCATTAAGTCTATCAACATTATATAACATTACAAACATAACATTTTGTCCTTGGCCTCCCAAAGACTCATTTACATCCCTTTATGCAAAAGGCATTTAGTCAATCTGCAAGGGTTGCCAAAATCCTAACAGCTTCAGCATTGCTGAAAAGTTCAAGTCCCAAGTCTCCTCTGAGATGGAAGACAAACCTTAGCTGCAAGCCCATGTACAAATGAAAACAAAGTTAAACACTTCCAATATGCAATGGTGCAAGATAAACAGTTTCGTTCCAAAAGCTACAAACAGGAGAGTACAAGGCACTGGGACCAAAACAAGTCCAAAATCCAGCAGGGTAGATGTTAACTCTTATAGTTGCATGTCCAGCATCTGAAGCAATCTGTGGCAAATTATGAGCTCCAAAGGGCTTGTGTGGTTCCACCCCTATGGCACTTCTAGTGGTCACCGATCTTGTGGCATCTCTCTTGTGCTGGCTGTGCTACCCCATTGCAGGTTTCCTCTGATTATCCATATTCCTGGCTTTCCCAAACTTCTGTGATCTCCACTGTACCTTTGGCTTCACACGCACAGCTTCACATACTGCCCTCTCAGGGCACACTGCCTGGCCTCCCAGGCCCTCTGAAATCAGAGTGGAAGCCTTTTCAACCTCAGAACTTGTGCATTCTGCAGGCACTTGAAACCAGCACCATGTAGATGACGCTGACGTCTGCTGCCAGCTGGAGCAGTAGCCAGGCTTTCCTCTCTCTTGGCTGTAGGGGTCGAGTGCCTGGATCGCTGGGCACTCTGAACCTGATTGTGAGAAACAGATTCTCTATACCGCCCCCATTCTGGAACCTCTTGGGGCCTCTGCCACCATTCTGGAACACGGTGCTCTAAAGCTTTCTCCTCAAAGCAAAGTCTTTTACTTTGCAGTTTGGAAGCTGCGAAAGTTCAAAACTCACTGCTTTTTATGATGACTTCAGGTCATCTTTTCTCTTCCGTTCCTTGTTGGCAATGGAGATATCTGTTTTATCTTTATAGTCTGTAGCTTTACTGGAGCTCCCTTTCTAGCCAAACTCACAATGTTTTAAACCACCCTTCTGGGCTCTGTGCTCTTGATTTACAACATAAATCTTGCTAAAATCCCCCAACAATAGCCATGCCATGGCCTCAACATTTGACTACCTTGAAATTTCTTTTGCCAGATTAATCAGTCCACTGTCCTTAACCTTAGTCTCAGGCAAAGTCTCTGAATATGAGCAAAATGCAGACAAATTTTCTACCAACCCATAACATACATGGTGTGGAGTCCAACAACCAATGCTGCCCTTCTTCCCAGCAGAAACCTCCCCAGCCCGGTCTTAACTGGCAGGCTATCAACCGTGTGGTCTCCTGAGCTCTGACCAGAATCTCCCCTACAGAACAGCCTAAGCTGTTCCAGCTCTATGCATACAAGCGACATCTCCAAACCATTCCAAACTCTTCCCATAAGCCATTTCCAAAGGGTCTTGAACCACATGGTCAGGTACAGTCACAGCAATGACCCCACTCCACTGGTACCAAATTCTGTCTTGATTACTTTTCTCTCATTGCTAGGACAAAACACCTGACACCCAAAGTGAAGCAAGGAAAGGTTTATTTAGCTCACAGTTTTTGGAGATTTCAGTCCATAATCAGCTGGCTCCAAGGCAGAGTGGCATGGCACTGGGGCAACACTTCAACGCAGCAGCCAGAGTAAAAGAGCAAAAGAGCAAAAGCCCAAGTCTCTTCTCCTCCCTTATATTGTATACCGGCCACCACAGCCCCCACCCCGGGGCAGGTGTAGCACTCACAAAATCTCCTTGCCTTCCTTTGCTCAGGATGAGGATGTTTACAAAGTAAGAACCCTGGCTCCCTGCTGAGTCTCTCAGTTAAACTTCTAAACTGCACAAGTTGACACAATGTATCAACCATAACAACCCTGTCTTGAAGAGAAGAGAAGAGAAGAGAAGAGAAGAGAAGAGAAGAGAAGAGAAGAGAAGAGAAGAGAAGAGAAGAGAAGAGAGGAGAAGAGAGGAGAAGAGAGGAGAAGAGAGGAGAAGAGAGGAGAAGAGAGGAGAAGAGAGGAGAGAGGAGAGGAGCTGAGAGGAGCCCAGAAGAGACATAAGAAGACTTACACATCAAGATCAAGCAAGATCATCTATCCATATATAAAAATCCTTCCCCTCCTATGATCCGTGCCATACGGAAAAGTTCCCTCTCCCCTACATGCGTAGGCTGCCCTTTTCATGAATCTGTTCCCTTTTCAAGTAAATGTAGTTCATAGCTGTACTTCCAAACAAACATAGTTCACAAGCATTATCAAAAACCTGTAACTTTATTATCAAGCAAATTCAGCTAATAAACACCACTAAGACAACTTCTACAATAATTCGAACTCCATCAGATTTCTAGGTCTTATTTTATACTTGAATATATAAATACTTTTACACAGCCATAGAATTCATTTTATGCCAAACATTTTCAAATCAAATTTATAATGTATGAAATTATTTACAAAAAGATATTGTATTATAAGCAACAGCCACTTCACTCCTAGATGTTAAAGAGAGGAAGGAAAGTGCAAGTCACACAAAGGTTTGTAAGTGAATGTTTACTTAGCTACTTAGTTTGTAATAGCTAAAAGTTGGAAATTGCCCAAATACTCATCAAAAGATGCATAGATGAACAAAATGTATTATACATACATACACACACATGTATACACACACACACACACACACACACACACACACATATCTCCATTAAATGGAGTAATTATCAATAATAGAAAGTAAACTATTGATACATGCAACATTATGGATGAATTTCAAAATAATTATGTTGAGTGAAAGAAGCCAGATAAAGGGTAGATACTTCATTATTCATGTCTATAAAATTCTGAAAAAATATCACAGCTAGGCATGGTGGTGCACACCTATAACCCCAGCACTTGGGAGGCTGAGGCAAGAGGATCATTGTGAGTTCAAGTCCATCCTGGGACACACAGTAAGTTCAAGACCAGTCTGAAATACACAGTGAGACCCTGTGTCAAAAAAAAAAAATCACAAAGTAACTTTCTGGAATGATGAATATGTTCATTATCTGATTATAATGGCTTCACACGTTGATAAATATGAAAATATTCCTCAAATTGCATGATATATATACACACACAGTTTAATGGATGCATTCTAAGATACTTATCTGAGAGACAGGAAAACACATCTACATTGTAAAACAGGCAAAATTGATCAATTGTGATAAAAGCACATCAGCTGTTGCCTATGGCCAGGGAACAGTGTTAACTGCAAAATAACACCAGTGCTGGAGAGGGGTGGGAATGTTCTGTATTTTGGTTGGAGCGTGGTCATACAGATGCGTCCATTTCTCAAATCTCATCAAGCTATATACTTCTTTTATTTAAATTACACTTTAATATGGTTATCTTCAAAATACTGGGGAGGCAGAGTTGGATGCCCCAACCTAGAAAATTAATCAATCAGAGAGAAAACCTTATAACTACATGGAGTTCTGGCATGGGAATTTTCCTCCATGTCCAAAGTAAAATCTGTTGTGAACTGCAAACAGATGACTTAAAAGAACAGAAATGATTATCTTTATGGAATACACAACTCTGCATCAAGACTCATGCCCTCTACAAACACTTCCTCTATTCTCCTCAACAATCAATGTACTGTTTTTACTTCCAGTTTAGACTCTGAGTCTTAGGCTTAGAGAAATAAGCAATTTACCCAACGTCTGTCAAAGTAAGCAAACAAGCCTGAATATACAAGAATAAATCTGGGTATGTCTTAATATAAAGTATTTCTAACTTTTCTATACTACTCTCACCTGAACTATGTTAACTGGAGATAAATTCTATGCATTGACATTTAAGAAAAATGTATTTGCTTCTTTAAACAAGTATGGCCTTGAATACAAGTTATCTGTTGGTACTGCTTATTCTCTGGTAGATGCCTAGACATAACTAATCATATGCCAGTATCATTGAGGCTGTGCTAAAAGTGGTGACTATGAAGGACTAGGCCTGGACACTTTCTCCATGGATCTGATGGCCAACATGGCCCATTAAAGACACTAAACTAATCAAACTATCCAACCAAGGTGAAAGATATACAGATTTCAAAGAGTACTGGACCTTACTTGGTAGTTTAATTTCTTTCATGTAACTCTAATTCTAGATGAGCTATGATTTTTACAACTTGGTACAGTTAACATTTTATTTCTTAATGGGAATACTACGAAACAACTGTATAATTCAACGTAAGGTGGGAGTCAAGATTGCAATTCCAATATTTTACTGGGAATTAATTAACTATCATTTAAGATAAAATTCAGTCTTTCTGTGTCTCACTTAACTTCTTTCCAAGGGTTGTTGATATAAATTAACCATTCATAAAAATATGCATACACATACACATTTATAATATACACAAACATGTCATAATACAGCTACACTGAATTTCATTCAAAGCAGTATAAAAACTAACTACCATTTTATTGCAGAATTTTATAAATATTTTAAATAAGTAATCAAACAGCTATGTCGGTAAGATGAAGCCTTTGGTCAGCTCTCTCATAATTGCATCATGCTACTGAGCTCTAGGTGTTTTCAATGCCATTATATGGGTCACTTTTACGTTGATGAAAATAATCTACTTTTTATTTTTAAGCTTTTTCTATAGCTCCCATGAGATCATTCTGCTCTCTACTGGTTCACAAAGAGCCTTCTGAAGCTTCAGTAAGGAGGAAAAAAGAGATGCCTCCCGTGGCTGTCTTCAGAACAAAAGCCAAAGAAAAGGGGAAGGGAAATAAATCCCCAAACCCCTAATATTCAGAGACCTAGTACTTTTCCAAAATAGGGAACTCTCAGTTTGCTAAGAACTTAAGAAATCTGGCCTTAGCAATACCAGAAAATATACAGCTGAAATCCATTATACACTACTCTTACTACAAGGAACAGTGTTCCCTCTGTCCAAAAAGAAAATGAGAATACCTACAATTTCTGTGTAGAAAGGCAAGTCATTTATACACCCTCTTCACAGAGGATGACAATTTTTTAAAAAATAGGACCTCTTAGAATCACTAAAAGTACACAGACTAAGAGGGGTACTCCCAGAAATATGTCTAGGACTTCAACATCTATTTTCTCTTTCTCAAAGAAATATTACTACATAAAATATCTTGTCCTAAAAGGCTAACTTAAAACCAACAGTCTTCTAACCAATAATCTAGCAGTATAAACACTAATTGTAAAAACTTACAGAAACTCTTTTTCTTTTAGGGAAAGAAAAGCAGTTAGATGATGTAAGCAAATCGTGTACAAAGAACAGAAATTCCTAAAAGCTATTAAATAGGGAGTTCATCGCTGATATGCTTGAAATTTTATACAATCTTTGGAGCTGCACATATGAATATGCTACACCCAATAATTCTACCTCTAGGAAGATAACTAAAAGAAATGCATATATTCACTAAAAGACTTGCATATAAATGTTTACAGCAACATTCTTCATAAGCCAAAAACTAAAAATGAGCCAAATGCCAAGTACAGTGAAAATAAAGTATGATATAATCATGTAATGGAATACCACACAGCAAGAAAAATGAACAGTGCATGGGCCACATAATAATGTGGGGAAATCTCTTTTAAAATGTTGAACAAAAGAATCTAGATACAAGAGAAAACAGACTGTAGTTCACAGTACATAAAGTTTGAAATTGGGCAAACTAATCTATGGTATTAGGTTTCAGGAAAGTAGCTGCCCCTTAAAAAGAGTTGGAGACACTACAATAGGAGTACCAAGAAGGGTACTAGGTGGATCCAACAGACAATGTTCTATTTCTTGGTTTGGATGTTGGATAATTGATGTGTCCACTTGCAAAAATTCAACAAACTGTATACTTATGATTTGTACACATTTCTGCATATATTCAAAATCTGTTTTTAAAAACAAAGGAAATAGATGCTTATAGGGGTAGCTCTTAGTTGAGGTTTCAAATTCATTAATTTCTCCTTTAGGTATATAACAGGGAAGAAAGAACATACCAGACTCTAAGAACAAGTTCAACGGAGAGACGAGAAAGGAATGTCAAGGATGAAGCAAGGTCATCACA
The DNA here is from genome assembly GCA_004365215.1 of Cuniculus paca. Taxonomy (NCBI): domain Eukaryota; kingdom Metazoa; phylum Chordata; class Mammalia; order Rodentia; family Cuniculidae; genus Cuniculus; species Cuniculus paca. Next base: position 9,576 of record RJWT010014972.1, read on the forward strand.
CAGTGTGTCTTAAATGTCTTTCAGCCAGGGAATGGAGGTGTTAAAAGACGCCCTCGTAAGCACATGCGCACCCTGACACTGCAATTACAGAATTAAATGTTACATAAATACACAAATCAAAATGTTATAGCTATGAAAACTAAGTAGAAAGTTTTCAAAAAACTCAACAAAGCTATCAAAGACGATTGCTACTGAAGGAGGGAAGAACAAAACAACTTGTAAAAGACAAGGAGAAAATCATGAAAACCTAGGTCGCTCCAAAGCCTCTTTAAACTCTCACTCAACTTTAGAGAAATCTTAACTTGATACTGCAAATGCATTTGAGGGTGATTTATGCACAAAAGCAGATTCAGAACTATAATCAGCAGAAAGAAAGAAAAGGTCATGGCTCTGTACCAAAAGACTGGCAAAAGAATAAGAATTTAAGGTTTACATTAAAATGAAATGTTGAAGGTATGTATCGTTTTTATGATTCCCCACTTTAACTATTTTCTATTAATTAACCAACTACCCACCTCGACTGTAAGGAATAAAAGGTCTCTTTTGTACGCCACTAAAGGAAACTGGGAAGGCAATATTGAACACTCAAGACCCACACACACACCACCCATACACACAGCTTGCTGATTTTGCATACTTAGCTTGCTCGCTCTTTCCCTCCCTCCCTGCCCGTCCCTCACCCTCCTCCTTCCTCCCCTACACGTCACTGAAACAGTACCAAAAGGTAGAAGGCATCAAAAATAGAAATCAAAGCAATAATAGAAAAAAACATGAGAAAACAGAAATTCTTAAAATACGGGCACACAAAGGAGTTTTTTCACACAAATTTTTAATGGTGGATAGCAAAAGGGATAGGCATTTTGCAAGATAATCAAAAACTAGACCAGTAAAAAGCTGCCCACTGGAGTTCTTCCTCTCTGCCACCCAGTTCAGGTCCTGACTACAAGACAGAAGGACAGCAAAGCTCTCAGACTGATTAGCCATGACCACAGATTACAGCACTGCGTTTATACCCACCGATTTGGCAGCAGAGATCTCATTCTGTTCTATCACTAGGGGGCGCACTGCTACTTTAAAAATAAATAAATAAATAGACTGAGAAAGAAAAAGGGAAACCGGTCCCAGCTATTGATGCACTTTATGTGACATCCTTGGGAGATAAAATGCAAAATGTTTTGAAAATCACAGAATAAAGTGAGAATTTAAAACTTAAAAGTGAATTTAATAGTGCACAAGATACTGGATTAGGTACATTAACTAGCACATTTAATGAATAATATAAAAAGCAAATACTGCTTTAAAAGAGTCCTTTGTGAAGATATAAACCTGTAGAACATACTGCCATACTATCGCTCAGTTAAAAATGCTTCATTATAACATGTGAAGACTCTGATTTCTGATAAATATTATTAGCAAAGGAAGTTAGTGGAAATCTATCACAAACTTCAGTTGATATACTTTGTTACTTTATTAAATTATTAGAAAGAAAAAATAATACCATTATTCTCTCGAGCTAGAAGACAGAAAGTGATTAACGTTAATTGGACACCTGCTTCGTGCCAGCCGTTCCACATGTGCTACAACCATTCCGGGAAACCAAGATCACCATTTCCACTTTATAGATGAGAAAACCATGGCTCCAAAACCGTAAGTTCCTTTCCCATGGTCACAAAGATAGTGAATAACAGACTAGGATATAAGCAAAGTCTGCCCAAGTCTACTTCTTATAATACAAAAAAGAAAATCAGAAGCGGCTCATTCCATCTAGCATTTTGATCATCTTCATTCCACTAAGAGATAACATATTTATATCACAGCAAAGAGCAAAAAGAATTCCAAAACAATATAAAATAGGGTTTGTCCTCCAAAAGGTTACAGTCCATTGAAGAAAATGGACACATGCACACAAGTCAAAGACTGAGAAGCAATGATTAATTGCCAGGGGAGGGAGGCAGCTGCATATCCATGTGGTTTCAGCAGTTAGGAAAGGCCCATTGCAGAGGCAGGAGTGTGGCTGCCCCAAGGAATTATAAATGGTGAGTAGGTACAATGAAAGGGTATTGTGGGACAAGAAAAGGCAGTGTTAAGGATGACCACATGGTCAGTGACAATGAGGAGGCCAGAGTAGCTGCTTCAAGAAGTATAGGCCTGAGGGAAAACAAACTAATGTCCACCCACCGATGAATGGGTAAGTAGAATGCACCACAGTAGTCCCACTTTACTCCAGGTTTTGCTTTCTGAGGTTTCAGTTATCTACAGTCAACCATGGTCTGAAAATATTAAATGGGAAATTCCAGAAATAAACAATGCATGAGTTCTAAACAGTGTGCCATCTCAATTGATATTATGAAATCTTCCATCATCCATGCCATCTGGCAGAATTGCAGTTCTTGTGTTCAGGTAACCTTTATTTTATTTAAAAATGGCCCCAACACTCAAGACAATTCAGATTTACCAAAGAGAACCCATGCAATGCTTCTTTTATACAAAAATGTGAGAGTGCTCAACATAATAAAGGAAAATATCAGGCACTTAAGTTGTTAAGGTCTACAGTAAGCAGGAATCCTCTAAGAAATTGTAAAGAAAGAAAAAGAAAACTGCTAATTTTGCGGTCACATCTCAAGATAAAAAAAAAAATCTTAGCCACAATACATAGGAAATAAGATAGAAAAAGCACTAAATTATAGGGCTCAGCTGAGCATGATGGCACTCATCTATAATCCCAGCACACTGGGAGGCTGAGGCAGAAAGATCACAACTTTGAGCCCAACCCAAGCAACTTAGGAAGACCCTGTCCCAAAACAAAAAATAAAAATAAAAGGTGAGGATATAGCTCAGTGCAAAGGCTCCAGGTTCAATCCAAAGTAAAACACACACACACACACACACACACACACACACACACACAAATTATAGTTCAAAACTGTTTTTAAAAGTAAGGGACTCCAGGATGGAGTTGCTTATTGAGAATTCTGGATGTCTGACCTAAGGGTTTGCTAGGCATTTAGAGATAAATGCAGACTGACTTAATGAAAGCATAGCACAATATTTAGAACTCTTCTCAAGATTATGCATATATTGAGTGCATTCCTATAATATATGCCAAAATCACACAGGAAAAATATGCTGTGATATGATTTTGACTAAGATACAAGCTGTGACTATTAGGAAAATTGTTTTGCTTCAGTGCTAAATGCCACAGATGGGTATATCAGCATCGTATTTATGCAAAACCACAAATTCATCTGTGTCAAATCTTCAAATACCGTGCTGTTCTAAAAAATAGTGAAAATGGCATTAATAACTGACCTGCCATATTTGAATGTAAGATAATGAATGGTGTAATTTGTTTTCCATTGGATGACAGTACTCTGGATATAACTTTTTTTTAAATACTGGATTCAATTTAAGTGCTATTAGAATCTCCACTAACATAAAGCTTTCCTACTGATGCTTACACATTTGATTCTTAATTCTAATTTAACATTATATTCCAAATGTTTTAATATGCAAAATAAGAGAAGAAACAAATCCGACACACAAAAGCAGAGACTATATATAGGAAAAGGTACAGCACTCAAAAATAAACCAAAAAAGCAGAGAAAAAAACAGGAATCGGTGTTAGATTCTATAGCATTAGAAAGAAGAAATTTTTAAGAAGGAATAAATTACATTCAAAAGAGAGGCTCAGTACAAGAGTACAGAAGAGGAGGCCCTAACAGAGTTTAGAACCAGCTATGAGACAACGCAGCCCCCTCCCCCAAATCCCAGGAAAGAAAGAACCTTTCAGGTAGTCCTGGCAGATCCCTGCAGACACTGGCCTGAAGGCGAAATCCCACTTTCCCCTAGGAGGTGGTGAGATGGTAGGAATACAAAAGAAGAACCCAGCTGGAGAACCCAAACACAACCAAACTAGTGTTTCCCTTCCTGGGCACCTTGCAAACCTCCTTAAAGGTAGATGAGCCACAGGAAACTAAAGCAGACATTGGATCTCTTTTAAAACTCTCTTCTGTAACAATGACAGGGCCCCTCTGACTCTATAAGGGCTTTGTAAGTTCCAGAACTAAGTCAAACTTATGTTCTATGTCTGAAAAAATACAGAAAACTTAGATGGCCTGGTTCTCTAACCAACAATAAAAGCAAAGTAGAAAACAAATCAGCTTTCCTAAAAAGAAGCCTTATCACTGATATCTAGAATAAGGTGTCTGCTATCACAAGTAAGTAGAGCAAGACTCTCCATTTCCTAATGCTAAGCCAGTGTTTGTACAAAAGAATTGAGTAGGAATGAGTAGGGGCTTATTTCTAATCAAATTAACTGCTGTATGCTAAATTTATCCAAATTTCATGAATTGCCTACCTCCTCCTAGTAGAACTGGAAAAAAGGCAAGTGTTGACAACTACTCTTCACTGCTCTAAATGTTAATTATTAAGGAATAAAATACTTCAAATACAGCCCAATAAAATATCAGAATCAGCTGAAGATTAGAATATTCTGTATGTAGAAACCAAAGGCACTCACTGTTAATTGATAAATAAATAAAAGCTTTAAGTAAACAGGTAGAAATGATGAGAGCATGCTACCACAGAAAACCAAAGAGGGGGGAGAGGGATGGTATCAAGATAAAGCCTGAGATCCAGAAGCCAAGTTAAATGATAGAATTGTTGGAAGGCACGGTCTCAATGGTAGGCATGCTGATACTCTGATTAAAGTTAAGAGCCGAAACTCAAGAAGCCACTAGCTGGCTAAAGAACAATTAAGAAAACAGAAGTCCTGAGAGAGAATTTTCTTTTTATACAGAATCACTCAGTGGATAACATGGGACTCGAAACATGACTGATGAACAAGAGCAGAGAACAAGAAACTGGCCAGAACCTTGAAACTGGCAAAGTAAACCTAAGCTAAGGAAAGGAGGGTGATGAGTCTCTAGGAAGTAAATAACACACTTCCCACATCTGATTCTGAAAAACAAAAACAAAAGTAAAGGCTAATTTTCCACTCAACATGTGCAAGTTAACACAATTTTAATGTAACAAATTTTTTAATTAGCAAAATTTTAAACACACAATGCCTTAGAAAAAATTTTGGTTTTGTTTTGGTTTTTTTTTTTTTGTACCAGGAATTGAACTCAGGATTTTGTGCTTGCCAGGCACACACTTGTGCCACTGAGCTATATCCCTGGCCCCCAGAAATTTCCATTTCTGAAAAATGTTCATTGTTTTGCTTACTGATGCTCACTGTATACATTTTAAAGAAGCTAAATCTGTAACACAATTTTAAATAATTCAGAAAAATCTTGTAAATGTTCGCAATGCCATTTGCCTAAAAGCAATTCTGCAAGGACTGTGAAATAGTTTGAAACTTAAATGACAGTAGGCTCAATTAAATTTAAAAACAACTCTCAGACATTATAAAGCTCACATAGCAAAAGTACTATAAATAGGATGTCCTGGACAGCTTACTCAAATTTGTTGATTTTTTTTCCTATAAACAGTGGGTTCACACTACACAATGAACTTGTCACTGGATACCCCTAAGTCTCACCTACACTTATTGAATCTTAAGCAAAACCAAACTGGAAAAGAAACAAGGGCTAAAGTTAATTGTCCTACTTCTCCTCTAAGCAATATGCAATAAATTAGGTATCTTCTTAGATTTCAATTCTCAAATTCTTACATCCGCACCTAATCAGTTCATAACATAATTAGCTGGGTATCCTTGTTGTTGTTTTGTTTTGCTTTTTGGTACCAGGAATCAAACTCAGGACCTTGTGCTTGCCAGGCATAATTAACTGTTTTAGATGCGCAAGTTCTTTGTTCAAATGGATAAATAAATCCTAACACAAGGAAGCATGACATTTCAGAAAGTATTTATTTGTGCCGCCACAAGGAAAAAACAGCAATTTCACAGAAAGACTAGGAAATACCTGAGCAGATAAACAGCCCTCTCAACATCACTGAGGTCTTCATCAACCGTCAATCTCTCTATTTCTTCTGGTGTCTGTCAAGTGCAAAATACAAATTAGGCACACAAACAAATACTGGTCAAGCTTGCCACCCTCACCACCGTAAGGAGAGACTAATGAAAAGTTCTCCAATTAAGCAGTAACAGTAAAAACTAAGGATCTGATTCTAGGGACCCAGAGGTTTTTCTCTGGGTGATCTTGTGCGGGGTGGAAGGGTGGGGTTGATTTGTTCTGTTTTCACTCTTCTAACTCCTAGACTGCAGCTTGAAAAATCACGTTGTGGCTCCAGACCTAGTTATAATCAATTTCATATATAATACCTATGCGTGCATTATATATGTGTATGCATACACACACACTTTTACCTCCAATACTCCAAGATTTATCCACCCCAAGAAATGCTGAAAGTGGGGGTGAACGAAGACTGCAACCAAGTGGGAATGAGAAGGACCAGTGCTGGAGTGGGGGAGGGAAGGGAATAAACTCTGAGGTTGGAAAGCAATCAAGGGTTGGAGACATTGCGGCAGGTGGGAGTGAGACGCGCTAAGGGAGCTATAAGGAGACCGGCCGGGGGCAGGGGGTCCCTAAACTAAAGGTTTGCCAGCGGTGGGGGTCGGAACCGCGGCGAGGCTGGGAAGATGACTCTGCGGGCTGGGGGAGCGAACGGCGGGTGGGGAAGCGAGCGGAACGCGGACCCCTCGAGGCCCCCGGAGTCCTGGAGGGGCCGAGGGAAAGGGTGGGCGGCGACTCCGCCTGGGGGCACTGGGTGGAGAGGGCTTGAGGACGAGGAGCCCGAGGACTCGGCGCGGGTCGGGAGCAGAGGGAGGCCGGACGGCCCAGGGACGGGGGCCCGCGCTCCATCTGCTCTCACGGGGCGGGGCGGGGATGGGCCCCGGGTGTCTCGGGCGAGGGTGTCGGGGCTGTGCGACCGAAGGGTGGGCCCCGAGGGCCGGGGAAGGGCGCCGGGCACGGGGCCGAGGTCCCTGGGGGGTCGGGGTCGCGGGGTGGGCGCGGACCCGGGGCCGGGACGCGGTCCACACTCAGAGCCGGGCCGCGTCGAGGGGAGCCCGGGGACCCGGCGGAGAGTGAGCGGCGCCGCCGGCCGGAGGAGGACGGGCCGGCCGGCGGGAGCGGGGCCGCGCCCCGAGGGCACTTCCTCTGGCGGGCGCACCTTGAGGCTCCGGCGCACCGGCCTCTCGATGATGGTGAGCTCCTGCAGGTCCTCCATGTAGCCGAAAAGGCTGTTCTGACCGAAATCCATCGCGACGCCGGCGGCGGGCGGCGGCGGCGGAGGCATGGACCGCCGGGCGCCCTCGCCGCCCGGGCCGGAGCGGCCCCGGGATGCCGGACGCGGGCAGCCCCGCGCCGCCCACCAGCAGGACTTTCTCCCGCTCTCGGCCGCAGGAGCCGAGCGAGCGGTGGGCGGCGGGAGCCAGAGCGCGGCCCGCCGAGGGGGCGGGGTGGGGCGGGGCGGACCGGGCGGGGGCGGGGCGAGGCGAGGCGCGCGGGCGGGGGCGGGGCCCGGGGCGGGAGGGCCGCCTCAGCCCCGCCCCCTCCCTTGCCGCGCGCGCGTGCGTCCGAGTCGGGACGCAACTGCCGCGCAAAACCACGCGCGCCGCGCGGGCTTCTCTTTGCCCTCCGCTGTCCTCGCCCCGCCCCTGCAGGGCTTGCCCCGCCCGCTAGCGCGTGCGCAGAGCCTCCTGCCTCCCTCCCCTGGCGGAGGCGGGCTGGGGGCGGGTGCTGGGCGGAGGAGGCTGAGCCAATCAGCGGGAAGCAGCCAAGAAGGCGGTGGGCTCAGGTCCAGCTTCACCTGCTATAACTTTCCAGGTGTCCCTAAATCCGCAAGCCCAGCTGACAGGCCACGGGTGCTGGGACCTCCCTGGCTCAACTCTAGCTCTAGCTTGGGAGAAGGGTGTCTACCACATGAAGACCCGGGTGATGAGGGAGGGTATAGGGAACACAGTCCTGGAGACTGACACTGGGGGAAGAGTAGCGTCCCGAAAAGGCCTCCTGGAAGAGAGACACCTAATGATCAATAAAAAGTCATTGCAAAAGTAAGAGCCAGCGCTTTGGGTGAAGGTGGGCGAGCTTGGGTTGTGAGAAGTGGGCAGAGTGGAACGTTGGGGAGCTGGAACCGAGGGCTTGGAGGAAAGAGCCTGTTCGGCGCTGTGTGAACAAGGACCTTGCTGGGAAGGGCAGGCTGAGTCACTTGCATTTGGTTATGTTAAGAAAAGGAGACGAAGAAGGCAAGCTGGAGCAATTTGTTCTGGACTCCGGGAATGAGGGTTAAATGTTATTCATATTCTTCTGCTTATTAAAGTCGGTGAGAATCATCTCTTATTTTCCACTCATTCCTTCTTCACACACCGCTTCCTCTAGCCCTCCCTGTGTAGGCACACTCCAGTGTATTTAAAATGCGTCCCAGGACATACATATGTATTTATGTCTAAAGATATTAATGCTTTTAGTTTTATGTATATATTTTAAATATAAACATGAATGATTTTGTGGTAAGAACTCATCCTGTTCTTTTTCTTCAACATAATATACAGGAGATTGTATTCTCTTTCTGTTGCTGTGACAAAATACCTGAGAGAATTTAAAGGAAGATTTATTTCATCTCGTTGTTTCAGAGGGCCCCGTAGGCACACAGTACATTTTGGCAGAGGAAGACAGTCTCCTGGCTTTGGAGGAAGGGGCCAGGGTCCCAATACCCACTTCACAGTCACCTTCCAATGACCCCGCTTCCTTCCAGGAGGCCCCACCTTCCTGCTATTCCACCATTTCTCTGTAACTCCACAGGTTGGGGACCAAGCCTTCCACGCATGGTCTTTGGAGGACATTTAAATTGCAAACCATAAGAGAAATTTAGCTGGCCACGTGCTCATTAATTCTGCCACTAATGTGTGTGTAACATATTGTGCTTACTAATTCCTCAAAAATGGACAGCTAGGTTGCCAGCAGTTCATTGCTGTCACAGCCAACGCTGGAATGGGCATTAGCTGTGGCCCATATAGATGAGAAGGAGGAAATGGAACGGATGGACCTTAGTTTCACTCTGCGTGGTTTCACGTTGCTGTCAGGATCGTTTCACCAGGTGACATTCCAAACGGTGGCACGTGAAGGTAGGAAGATTCCCATTTCCCCACTACCTATGCTAATATCTGGTATTATCTAACGTCCTAATTTGTATTAATCTAATAGTAAGATGGTGTCAGATTGTAATTTTCATTTCCATATCTTGGGCAATTCCCACACATTTAATCAATGAGATATTTTTCCTTCTATAAGTTAGCCATTTACATCCTTGGCTAATTTTCTGCTGGATTTCCTATTTTTTTTTCCTGAATGAATTGCAGTTTCTTACATATTCTAAATATTAATCGCTTCTCAGCTTTGAACATTACAAATATTTTCCCAATCCTTTATGCATCCCGGTAGCTTACTCTTCGGCTTCCTTCAGTGAATGAAAATTTATTCATAATTTTGATATAGTCATTACTCCAAATTTTAGTCTCATGGAGTATATTTTTGAGTCTTATTTAAGAATCCTTTTTCACCCATGAGTTTCACCCATGAATTTCATTTTCATCTGGTTAAGGCTTGTGTGTAGATATCCCTGAAAGTCTTGTGTGCTCGTAGATGGGGCTTTTTCAGAGGTGCCTGGATCTAGTGTGTGGTGCTGGGATCGAGGCTGCGTGATTACTGTATCAGTCCACTGATTGATTTGGCATAGTTATGGCATCGTTACGGCCATCCTGGTAGGCAATGTGAAACCAAGCAGAGTGAAACTCAGCCCTGCAGACTCCATCACCCATCGTTTCTATTTCTTCTTTCTCCTCTGTATGGGACTGTTACACCTGCCCTAAGTGGGAGTAGCCTGCATAAAATACAAGGGACAGAAAGAGAGCTAATGTGCTGTCTCCTTCCTGCTTGCCATGGATTATTTCTCCTCTGCCATGCCACTCTCCCATGCGACTCTGCTTTGGAGCCAGCTGATTATGGACTGAAACCTCTACAAACTGTGAGCTGAAATAAACCTTCCCTCCTTTAACTTTGAGTGTTGGATATTTTGTCTCAGCAACCAGAAAAGTAACTAAAACAATCATAAAACAGTCTCCTATGATTTCTTCTATCTGGCCTCCATATTTTTACTGATCACAGTTAAATCTTAATCCATCTGGAGTTCACCTCCAGTAGCTAATAGGGATATAATACTATTTTTTCTGTATGGTAAGCCAGGTTTTTGGGAGCACCCACATAACAATCCATCTCTCCCCAACCAATGTGTGATGGTATCTTTACCCATTAGCCTCACATGTATATTTCTGGACTCTCACTGCTGTTCTGTTGTTGTGGGTCTGTTCTTTGCCAGCACTGTGCTGACTGTATTACTATGTCTTTGTTCTATGGTGGTGCCTGCTTCTCTGCAATTTTGCCTCTTACAGTTTCAGTGACTCATACTCAACTGTAGTCCAGAAAAATATTAAGTGTAAAATTCCAGAAATAAATAATTACTAAGTTTTGAATTGTACTCCCATTCCGGTTAGTAATAACATTTTATGCCATTCTGTTCCATCCCACCCAGGATTGGATGTGAATCATCCCTTTGCTCAGTGTATCCATGCTGTATACTTTACTTACTCATTAGTCACTTAGTAGCTGCCTTGGTCATCTGATTGACTGGCATGATATCACAGTGCTTGTGTGATTAATATAGTGATTGTTCTATTTTGTTGTTGCTTATCATTAATCTCTTATTGTGCCTAGTTTACAAGTTATACTTTATCACAGGTCCATATGTATAGGTACAAAATATAGCGTATAGAGAGCTGGATCCTACCCAAGGTATCAGGCATCCACTGGGGTTCTTGAAATAGATGCCATGTGGATAAGAGGGGCCAGTGTAGGTCTTAATATCTGATAGAACAAATCTCCCTTCTCTTTACTGTTTTTTTCCCCAATATTATCTTTGAAGTTCAAAGCAAAATGGTGAGTGATGTACCCTATAGCTTAAATTCTGATTTTCTGATCCTGAGTCAACTAAAGAGAAGTGGAAGACCAATGGAATGGGACAGTGACATGAGGATGGAGAAAAGGATGGAGAGAATGAGGATGGAGAAAAGGCAAAGTCATAAGGGAGGTGATTTTCCTAAGCAAATACCATGGGGCTTACTTTTCTG
>RJWT010014973.1:0-20656 GCA_004365215.1 Cuniculus paca
TTGATTTGATTGGTTTAAGTCCCTTTCCTACTATTTGAAAGCAATAAGCGAGAAGATAGGAACAGCTCTTTTGAAAAATGAGACACTATAGTAGCCATTGCTCATTTCTTGTTATCTGACTTGAAGACCTGTAATGCTATTCTCTTTTATCTGGTTTTATACTACTTTGTTTTGTTTGAGTTTATTGTCTGTAAATGTATGAACAACCATTTTGAAGAAAGCAAGAGACACTAGGTTAACCATTGTTAATCTCCTGTTACGTGTTGAAAACCTGTATAGCTTGCAGTGTTCTGCTTTGAAATGCTATATTATGTTTGACTCTATTCTGTTTTCTTTCGCTTGTTTCATTCTGTTTTGTTTTGTTTTGTCCTATTTTCTTTAAAATAAAAAAAAAAAAAAGAAATACGAAGTAATGGCTGAAGACCCTTACTTGTTTTCCTTTTTGAATCTCGAAAGATGACAAACAGATGACCCTGATGTTGCTGGTTAGCACGTTGCAAGCGTTTATTGAAGGATCTTCTCTGGGAGAATTCCATGTGCGACTTCAGATGTTACTTGTTTTCCATTGTCATGTTTTGCTAATGCCACAAGTTGAAGGAAAGGGTAAGGAATTTTTTTTTCCTTTCTTCTTAAGCTGCACTGTTAAATGGGCTATGCATTGAATTTTCCACATGGATAGGTATGCTGTTGCACATCAGATTTTTAAAAAGACACTTTAATCTTCTTTAAGATGATTCACATTAGATACAGAAAAGAGCGTTCAAAGTATAGGCTGATTATAAATGAACGTCTGACTAGTGAACTCTGGCAGAAGTAAATTGACAAATGGAGCTCTTAGGACCTGGCATGTCAGGGCAGCACATCTTTCTGTCTAGACATTGTATATTTCCTACTAAACTGCTGCTTGATCTAGGCCATGATTATGTTCTTTGATCTAGTGAGAGCACTGTGTGGATAAAGGACATGCACATGAAACTGCTACTGTCAGTTACTGTCCTTGACCACAGCAGACTTTGGATAAAACTGTCACTACAAAGTGAGTCTTAACTACACTACACATGATTGAGCAGTTGAATTGAAACTCTTACGATCCATCTTGTAAAATAGGCGCAGTGTTTTTGCTTTTGTAACATTCAGAGAAAGAGTTTGAAATAGTGATTTTATCAGAAACTCTGTTCATCTTTGAGAACAAAAGTGCAACCAAAAAAACGTGCTGTAAGCTGAAATAGGATAGTGTTGACAGCCTGCATATGTGGGAACTGCTAAGCTCAGACAGGCTCCTTAAATTAATCTGCTTGTGAAATGTGCTATCACCTCATGGTGTAAAGATTAATGAGGAAGGATCATCACTGAAATATGAAACCCACAGGTGGCACTGGTAGCAAATGCAGCAAGTGTGGTGTTTTTGTTTCCTTTTCATTTCTTCCAGATTCACTTTGCAGTGTTCTGTGGAATTTGTACCATTATTACAAGCAATTCTTTGACCGGGTCCAGGCCAAAATTGTGGAACTTCGTTCCCCCCTAGAAAAAGAACTTAAAGTAAGATAAACAGCTGTCATGATTACCCTTGGGAGAACAAAATCAAGATGTTCTTTTTCTTCAGTTCTATTCTTTTATCTATTTAACAAAGAGGTAGGGACTAAGGGAGTCGAGCCAAGCATTGCTGCTGCTAGGTAGGATGACAAAATTGACATTGTGTGGTATTGGCACTACTGCCTACCTGAGTATGTGAGGGCTCAGTGGAGCAGCCCCTGCCAGAGATTCCTTGAAGGATTGCCACAGGAATCTGTGCTCCCCTGAGCTTACCCAAGTGCTTCGTCCCTTAGAGATGTGCTGTGTTTTTGGGATGCTGCTGTGGGGAAAGGAAGGGCCTCTCTTTTTGACACTTCAGTGACATGAAACCAACCCTGGGATAAGAAACCCTGGACTTGACTCAGCAGTTTTTAAGATAAAGTACATATCAAATGACCTGTTAATTATAGCAGTGCTCTTTTTGATTGCATTGTGATAAATATATGGTTTCCCTTTTAGACTTATCTTACTTGTTCCCTGACACATAGACCTGTGTGTGTGGATGCTGTGGGCTCTGGTCTTTGACAAACATGATCTGTCAAGAAACAGAATAACACCCTCTTTATAAGCCATTTCTTGAGCCTCATTTATCTTTCAGGAATTTGTTAAGGTATCGAAGTGGAATGATGTCAGCTTCTGGTCCATTAAACAATCTGTGGAAAAGACACATAGGTAATTTATCTCTTAAAACTGGGTGTGCCAAAAACTCATGATTTTGTGTGGTAGGCTGCAAGGCTATGTTGTTACCATGGCTGATGTTATACAAATGCCTCAAACTTGTACAGAAGTTTGCTAGAGACCTGGCATGGTGTCGTACACCTGTAATCTATGCATTTAGGAGATTGAGGCAGGCGGATCGCCGTGAGTCTGAGGCCAGCCTAGGCTACATAGTTCAAAACCAGCCTGAACTATCTAGCAAGACTCTGTTTCAAAAAAACAAAACAACAAACCAAGTCACAAGTTCACTAGATTATTTTGGTGGAACTTTCCTATACCACCCCAGCTACCCAGAGCAAAGTCTGTGGGAAGGATGGGTGTGTCTTGAAACAAAGCAGGCTGTGTGGTCTAGAAGAGCTAGTCTGCCACTCATTAGCTGTTTATCTCTCTTTTTTTAAATTAATTAACACAACATCCACTTATTAGCTCACAATTGTGTATTTGATTGGAGAGCTCTATTTTATAATTTTTAAAATTTTTATTAGTCCTTGTTTGCAGTGCATTGTGATTACATTCACTGTGGGGAGTTAGTATGTGTCCATAACACATTTTAATTCTTCTCACACTCTTTGCCCTCACCTTCCTCCCCTCTTCCATCTCTTGGTCTCCTTCCCATTTACAAAATTACTGTTTATCTTGAGGAAAGCAACTCCACCATTCCTTGCTCCAGTATTCTAGAAAAGGAGATGATAATACTTGTCATATTTTTCCATTAAATAAAATGATTATGAATATTTAAGGAGATCATTGTATACAAAAATAAAAGTTAAGTTTTATATGTATGCATTATAATTTTTGAAAAATGTTTCTAGTTTTCAACCCATGTTTCCTTTCTTATCTCTGTTTTTATCTGTGGTCAGGACCCTTTTTAAATTCATGAAGAAATTTGAAGCTATCCTAAGTGAACCTTGCCGGTCATCGTTGGTGGAGAGTAATGAGGAAGAACAGCCTGACTTTTTGCTGGGGCCACCAGATGAAGCCATGAGTGAGACATCTCCCATTCAGTGTCTGAACAGGACACTGAGGGAGACTTTGTTAGCCTGGCCACCAGCAGGGCAGGTACTAGCTTGGGGGATAGTGTGTGTGTTTTCAGTCATGTTGGGATCTGTGTTTTATAAGGGAACCTTTGAAGCAGCAGTATAGGAATGTGCTGTGGAAGCTGCTTGTGGGCTGCCATGTGTGGAAGCTGCTGCTCAGGAATGAATGTGTGCAGTGTGTGTTGGTTCTTAGGGCTGCCAGTTCCTGCAGTGTAAACACTCCCAGTGTAAATACTCCTGCAGTGTAAATACTCCTGGCTACTGTCCTGCACTACAGTTATGAGTTGGCTTGCAGAATTCCTGAAAATTTAATAGAGATCTTGAATGAGCAGATCTGTTACAAGATGGCTGTTCATGCTTTTTATCCTTGGATAAAGATGCATTCTTCAGAAGTGTATAATTATTTTTGGCTTCTTACTTCACTTTGTACCTTGGGGTTCACTCAGTAATAAAGGTCACTGAGCTATTTTAATATTTTACTAGTTCAAAAAGTAGCATAGAAACTGAGCATATATATATAGCCATAATATGACTGTACAGATATCATATGACTGAAAAATTTCTTCTGCATTCATCAGCTTACTGTTTCTATCATTCCAGTTTAAAATGTTGATTTGCTAATGACAATAATAGGAACTTTCAGGAATTCTTCAGGAAAAAAAAATGAAAATATACTTCAACATAATGAAAGCTCTTCCCTTCATCTAATAACTGAATTCCTAATATTCAAACTGTTAATAAGGAATTGGAGGGGAGATAGTGAATTTTGCCTTACTGTATGTCTGAGAAGCAGTGTGGCTTGAATACCTCAAGGGCAGCAGTTTCATTATTCATTCTGCTGTGTTCATAGGTCAGAACCAGAGTTTTCCTGGGATGGGTGTGGAAAGCCTTAGTTTGGGAAGGGGCTTCTGTTACAGTGATCTCATCTGAAGCAGTAATGCAGTTTTTAAATATTCATAGTATACCAGTTTAACTTTGGTGCTACTACATTTGTTGGATGATTTCTAAGCTGGTGGTAATTTTATGATGAACTAGGGTCTTGTGTATGTGGCACATAAATTAGCACTCATGCAGGTTAAAATTATTACTGTCATTCTTTGACTAACCTCTACTCTGTCTCACAGGCCACAATTCCAGAGCAGTGTCCAAGCACCACTCCTTTCTCCACGGAAGGGGAGCTTCTGTGTCGCTTGCCAAAGTTCATGAAACGATTGAGGAAGATGTGCCTTTCATTCATGAAGGAGAGCCCTTTGCCTCACCTCGTGGAGGACCTTGATCAGTTCACTGGTGGGTGGCACTTGTTCTGTTTTCTCCAGTGGCCCAGGAGGACTTGGAGGTGGTACATTTTAATAGTGTTAGACAATTACTTGAATAAGGACACAGACCAAAAAGCAGAGGAGCCCAAACACAGGAGCCCACTAAGAACACACAGACCGTCTTCATTTTCATCATATTCCTTGATGTAAACTACTGACAGGTTACCCATCTTTTTTCCCTTTTTTTTTAAACATAGTTTTTTGCTGCATTGCCCATGCTGGTCTTGAATTAGCTCAAATGATCCTATCTGTAGCATACCACCACTCCCAACCTGGACATTTTCTGTAACAGCCTTGCCTGTACCAGTTCTTGTTGGCCAGCAGCATGGTAAAGGGGCATGGCATGGAGGTGAATTTCTCAGTCTAGACTATCCCCTGCTCATTTGTCTCCCTCGAATAGAAGGAAAATTCATCCACAGTCATCATCTTCTTGGTTTCTTCCCTTTAAAGAGTGTTAGTGGTTTCGTTTCCCTGGCTGGCCTTCTTCAGGGCAATGAAAAAAGATGAGCGTCAAGATCTGTTTTATAGTATAATAGAGGGATCCAGATCTTAATAGACTGGGCAGCTTTTTACCACCTCCTTCATCCTTGTCCACCGCACCTCCTGTAAGTGTTCTGTCACAGTGAGGCTGGCCTGCTTTTAATGAGGCCACTATCTAATGTCAGAGAGCTCTTGATTTTTTTACAATTTAAATAGGATGATAGTGTACTATCCATTGCTTAAAGTGACTTGTGCCCAAGGACAGTGATGCGTGGAGTACACATCCATGTGCATCTCCTGGAAGGGGACGTGCTGTTGCAATGTATAGGATTTGTTCTATTAATTGTCCTGTAATGTCAGCGAAAGAAGTGTAGTGCACTTGTCTGTACCTGGTGATTGCTTGTATTTGTCTGCTATGGCTGCCTTAACAAAGAACAATAGGTCCGCTGGTAGAAATTTGTTGTGTCAGTTTCAGAAACTAAAGTCCAAGTTCACCATGCCAGTAGAGCTGCTTTCTTCTGAGGCGCCCCCTGCTTGGCTTACAGATGGCCACCTTCCTCTTGTGTCTTCCCAGGTTACTCTTTCATCTGTGTGTTCTATTCTGGGTTCTAATCTCTCAGGGACTCTCTAGTCATTGAGTTAGGGCATACCCTCATTTTACATTAATTACCTTCTTAAAATCCTATCTCCAAATGTCACTTTCTGACATATGGGGGCTAGGACTTCAACATGGTAATTTTGTGGGGGTTGGTGCGGTATAGCCATAGCACTGTCTGTGGCAAGTTGGCAGTATACATGTATATTCAGAAAGGCAGCATGATACTAGAGAAGAATTTGAGTTTTAAGATTGGTTAGGCCAGGGTTGAAATTCTAATTCAGCCACTTATTAGCCGAATGGCCTTTAGAAATGACTAGATCTCTGGTCCTTTCTTTAATTTCTGTAAAATAGAACTATAAGTGCTGCTGAGGTTTTGCAGATTAGAAGAAGAATTTACTAAGAATTAGCTACAAGGCAGGAACTTAATACATGTGGTATTTATCAGAAATTTCCCTCAGGTGATTAAAATTCCTAATGTAATACTGCACATCGTTAGTATCCAGTAAGTGCTTTTTTGCTTGATTGCTTACGAAAGTCCTAAATTTTAAAAGGAAACACCACTTTTTTGGTTATTATGAAGAGACGTGAAATCCTGTGTACTCTTATGTTTCTATTTCCATGCAGCTTGACAGTTTAGTTCAAGCATGTATTGAGCATTTATCAAATGCTAGGGACTATGTTAAATGCCCAGATTCAGAGATAAATGGTACCTGGTCCTCATTACTACAAAAGGGCCTAAGCATTGAGTCACATGGACACATTCATGACCCTCTAGGATTTTCATGTCTTTTCAGGTGATGTGATTTCCTCTATAAGTGAGCTGCAGAGCCTAAAGGTGGAGCCATCTGCAGAGAAAGAGAAGCAACGGTCAGAAGCCAAGCACATTCTCATGCAGAAGCAGCGAGCTTTATCAGACCTCTTTAAACACCTTGCTAAAACTGGTAATGTTTTTTCCTGAAGCACCATAAAATACAATCACCAGCTTTTGGGATGGGGGGAACAATGGGTGATTTTGGGGAAATCAGTGGAAAACATAGTGGCAGGCAAAGTTATCAAATGTCATTCCAGGGCTGGGGATTTAGCCCAGCAGTACAGGTGCTTGCCTGGTAAGCGTGAGGTTGTGAGTTTGATCCCTGGTACCAAAAAAAAATAAAGATTCCAAGAGCTGTTATAGGCAGAACAATGCTATGATGAACTATTGATTCCCAAATATCTATAATTTTGTAAGGCAGTTTCTCAGATTTCATATTTTTTATTTATCACCATGTATTGTACAGCTCTCACCCTTTCAGTATAGAAAAAAAGACTGGTCATTCTCAAACTTTGCTAAGCAAGAGTCTTCTGGAGAATGTTGTTAAAGTGTGGGTGCTTACCTTGTCACTGAGAGGCAGGGCAAGAGCCTGCATCTCAGCAGGCTTCTGGATGTTGCTATTCATATGACTTTGCTTTGAGTGGCAGGGGTAAAGGGAATTCATCCTTGATGAGTTTCTTTGCCTAAATGAATGCTGTTTCCTAGGTTTGTCATACCGCAAAGGTGTCACCTGGGCTCGTTCAAAAAATCCGCAAGAGTTGCTTCATCTCCACCCATTAGATCTCCGGAGAGCACTGTCCATAGTCAGCAGCACTCAAGAGGCCGATTCTAGGTTTGTTCGTTGTTTCTTCTCCAGTTACTAATGGAGCAAGTTATTGAAGCCTCCATGTCCTCACTTGCCAAAAAAAGAGGATGGCACTGCCTCTCCTACAGAGTTATAAAGGTTAACAAAGACACTGTTGGGTCAGGGATATAGCTGAGCGGCACAGCCTGGCAAGTGCGAGGTTGCGAAGTTGATTCCTGGTATGCTGCCACTGCCGGCCCCCCTTCCCCACAAGAGAAAAAATAAAAAGACACTATTTATAAAAGTGCCTGACTCAGGGTTTGGAACCTGGTAAACATTCAGAAAGTATTAGTTTTCTCTCTCCCCTCTCCCCTCTTCTCTCTTCTCTTCTTTCCTGTATTTACTTTTCCTGTTCTTGATCATTCTGTTTTGTTCTTGTCGTGCTGGGAACTGAACCCAGGTATGCTAAGCATGTGCTTCACCACTGAACAATATCCTCAGCCTGTGTTCTCTCTTTCTGTCCTTTGGTATTCCTCACTTGATTTGATTGTATGGATGGAAGGCTGAAAAGGATGGCTTTTTGTTTATTTGTTTGTTTTGTTTGCATGTTTTGTTTTATCCTGAAAAGGATGGCTTTTTGTTTGTTTGTTTTGTTTGCATGTTTTGTTTTGTTTTGTTTTGAGACAGGGTATCACTAATGTAGTTCAGGCTGGCCTTGAACTCATGGCGCAGGCTGGCCTCAAACTCACAGCAATTCTCCTGCGTCAGCCACTGACTGGAGGGCTGGGAATATAGGCATGCACCACCACACTTGGC
This sequence comes from Cuniculus paca, assembly GCA_004365215.1. Taxonomy (NCBI): domain Eukaryota; kingdom Metazoa; phylum Chordata; class Mammalia; order Rodentia; family Cuniculidae; genus Cuniculus; species Cuniculus paca. Next base: position 8,132 of record RJWT010014973.1, read on the forward strand.
TTTGGCCACATTTTTTGCTGCCTGTCATGTATCTAGCTTCTGATAATGTACTTGAATTTGAGAGTTTATAAGGGTGTAAGACAGTTACTTCCATGTTAACTACATGTTGTTGTAAATGATATTTTGCATGTGTTTTGTTTGTTCATTGTCCCTCAGAGGGCTTTCAGTTTGAATCATACAGCATTATAAAAAGAGAACAGTTTATACCAGCATCCTAGACTTTTGGTTTTTCGTGATACTTTGCCAAGTGGGCTTGTGTTTCCCTTTGGTAAGCAATTTGCTATTGCTGAGTTGTGGCTCTCCTTTTGATGGGACACATGGTCTCCAATTTACTTTAGTTTTCAACCAACCCTGTGACTTCTCTAACATTAAGGTCAGCTGTCACTACCATGTATCATTCTCTCCTTAATGATTTATATGGTTTACCTAACCCTGGTAGGCATCAGACTTCATGACTCCTAGCTTCCACTGCGGGAACAGTTATAGGGGTTTAATTGAGGAAACCATATTGTCATAATTTATTTCCCCATGATACTTCTAATGCTCAGTATACAATACTACCTTTCAATAAAGGAATAAGTGCCTGATTGAATTAATTCTCATAGAAATAAATCTGTTTAGACTGTTGACTTTTGGTTGTGACCAGATATACCAATCTCTGATTCTTCAGAATCTGAGATAGGAGATTGTGGGTTTAATAAAATAAATCATTGATTTCCTTTCAGGCTACTTGCAGAAATTGCGTCTTCGTGGGATGGATGCCAGAAGTATTTTTATCGCTCTCTTGCACGGCACACCAGACTTATTGCAGCCCTAGCAGCTCCTGCCAAGGTAGAATGATAAAACATAGAAATTGCTAGAGCCGCCGGGAATGGTGGCTCACGCCTGTGATCCCAGCACTCGGGAGGCTGAGACAGGTGGATCGTTGTGAGTTCGAGACCATCCTGGGCTACAGAGTGAGCTCAAGGCCAGCCTGAATGGCATAGTGAGACCCTGTCTCAAAAACACCAGGGCCAGGGATCTAGCCCAGTGGCCTAAGTGCCTGCCTGGCAAGCGCAAGGTTGTGAGTTCAATCCCTGGTGCCACAAAGAAAAAAAAAAAAAAAAAAAAAGAAATTGCTAGAGCCCAGAGAAAGCTCCCATTCAGTATACCCCAGGGTAGCATTCTCAAACCTCGTCAAGTGACAGCGGCCCATTAGTGGAAGTGACTTTTTGCCAGACATCATTAAACTCCAAATATAATAAATCAGTGTAATTTTGTGGTAAATTGTAACACATCTCATAACAAGTTCTATTATGTACACTTATTAGAACCAACTATTTTTAAGAAAAATTTTGCAAGAAAAACTTATTGAGAATGCCATCTTAATCTTTTTTCCATTGCAAATTCAGACCAATACTATTTTTTTTTATGTTTAAACCTACTTCCTCCTGATGGAATTTCAGTGATCTGTGGAAACACTGCCCAAAAAAGATGAATGCATTGTGTCTAGATAGACTCACAGTTTACGATAAAGCAAGGGACTCGAACCCACAGAGTGTTCCATGAAACAGCTTTCTAGTTGAGCCTGGATGGGTGGTTTTTGCCAGCAGCATCTTTAACATGCTTTTCCTCCCTCTGCCAGGAGATGGGCATGGGGAACATAGAGAGGTGTAAAGGGTTCTCGGCACATTTGATGAAGATTCTCATTCGACAGCGACGCTTCCTGACAACACTGACTGAGCAGTGGATTATCCTCAGGTATCATCTAATGAGTTCAGTTGGTGGCATATATTAGTAGGTACTGTATAGGCCACCTCAGATTTGCTGCACATGGTGGGAAGAATAGAAACTGCTGTCAGCAGTGTCTCTGGGCACCAGTCAGATTTGAGTCTGTTTCTCTGAGCTCCTGGAGAGACTAAAACCATATGGAGAAATGAGTTTGAAGCCTGAAGAGGCAGAGGGAGTTTGTCTTGGCTCTACTGCTTGGGTGTTTTTTTGGTGGTCCTAGTATTGAACCTGGGGTCTTTGCACTGAACTATTTCCCCAACCTTTTTTCATTTAGAGACAGGATCTCACTAGGTTGCGCAGCAAGCTGGGTTCAAACTTACCTTTTTGCCTCAGCCTCCCTGAGTGCTGGGCTTCCAGACATATGCCAGTGCGCCCAGCTTGCTATTATTTGATTTTGGTGGTATGTCTCTAATTCCTGTCCCCCATGCTGTGGCCATACCTCTGGAGAGAATGAGGCCTGAGGAATGATTACAGGCCTGAGTCAGATTGTCATGGGTGAACTAGAATGTTCATGTGTGGATATAGAATGAGGCCAAAAATAGCTGTGGCCTTATAGAGTGGTGTAGTGTTCATTGTATCAGGTGTCCTAGTCTCTGGGCACTGATCAGATTTGAGTCTGTTTTTCTTAGTCTTTTGAGATCACCAGCTGGCAGTTTCCTGAGCTGTGCACAAAGTTACTCAATGCAAACAGGAAGACTGTTGTCATTTCACTTAATGGCTCCTGGGTTAAGAGGTAGTATTTTGAGACTATTCACTTTGGCTTCATCTAGTGTCTGCTGTGTTCATTAGGTTTTATTTAGCAAAATGCAGATATTCACTAGGTGATAGATAATTGAAATCACTGCAGTGGTGATTATGTGGACTCTAAGGGTCAGATGATGAGACATGAGTTTTGATACCTCAGTTGAAGGATTTATTTAAGTATTTTGGGGAGGCATTTGAACAGACGTCTCACCTGTTTGGGGGAAGTGTGTGTGTGTGTGTGTGTGCGTGCGCGCGCGTGCCCTGGGGATCAAACCTGGGGCTTCATATATGCTAGGTAAGTACTCTTTATTGAGCAGTAACCCCAGCCCTTCTTCCTTCTTCATTACATGGAAAAGCCCATGCTTCTTCAGAAGCTACCAAAAAAAAAAAAAAAGTAATAATATATATATATATATGTATCTCGTTTGTTTGTTAAAAACAACATGGTGACATTGTTGAAGATACCATTGTGTTTTCCAACGGGTTTATCTGCATAGGAACCTTCTCAGCTGTGTGCAGGAGATCCACAGCAGGCTGACAGGGCCCCTGGTCTACCCAGTGGCCTTCCCACCTCAGGATGGTGTGCAGCAGTGGACAGAGCGGCTACAGCATCTGGCTATGCAGAGCCAGATCCTGCTTGAGCAGCTCTTCTGGCTCTTCCAATGCTGTCCCAGTGCAGGGCTGGCTGCAGGCCATGGTCAAGCTCCAGCGCAGGGCCAGCCTTCCGCCCCCTACCTAGAAAGACTGGAACTCACCAAGGAACAGTTGTCTGGAGCAGGACCAGAAGTAATTACCTCTGATGTGGACTACCCATCCCCAGTACCTAGAATTCAGCTGCCCTCTGGTTGCCGGATGCGCAAAAAGGACCAACTTTGGCAAGAGTCGACAGTGAGGATAACAGAGCTGCTGAAAACCATTAAAACTGTGAAAGCTGATATCGACAAAATCAGGCAGCAGTCTTGTGAAACTCTCTATCATTCTTGGTGAGTTTCTCTGTATTTATTCTTCCTTTGCTTGAGTACTCATTCAGTATTTTGTTCTCAGATAAAATTATGGGAAAATTGTGTTTCAGTCCTCTGCTGATCAAAGGACTGATGGTACTTTGTGTCAGATGTCTTGCTATAAACCTTCAGATACCAGTTTTGCTCTGTATATAGTTTAGTGATTGGAGGGGTGTGTGTGTGTGTGTGTTTATGTGTACGATCTCATTCAACATTGTGGCATTTCTGTTGCAGGAAAGATTTTGAAGTTTGCTCTTCTGGGCTCACTTGTCTGTCGCAGGTATCAGCTCATTTGCAAGGCCTAGAGTCCTTGTTCATTGTTCCAGGAATGGAGATTGAGCAAACAGATCCACAAATGGCATTAGTTGAAAGCCTGGAATATGTAAAAAGGGAAATTGATAAAGCCGTGGATGACTTTACTACTTGGAAAACACATCTGCTCACTTCAGACAGCCAAGGAGGTAAGGACTATTCATAAACAAGTAAAAGTCCATCATAGAAATGATGTCCTATAGATTTAAGTCTAGATTATGTTTTGGTCTTGCTGTACCTATTTGCAGTCCTGGAAAGTGTGGTTAGAATCCACAGCTCAACCTTCTTTTCCTCATTTGTTTGAATGCCTCGTCTTTAGGTGGTCATTATGTCACATATTTAGTAGCACATGTGTAGGAAGGCAGCACAGGCTCACTTGTGTGGGCCAGTTTTCCCTTAGGCTAAAAAGCTCGGGGCTGATTGGTAGACTAAGATACACTGTCTTATTTTCATTTGGTGCTATTGGGGGGATTCTTTTTACAAACTGTTTAATAAAGAATGATGAACTCGTAGGTTTATCTAGGCAAGGCATATGTCTTAAAATAGTTTTGCATAGAGCCTAGCTTGATACTATGGCCCACTAAATTTAAGTGCTTGCTTGCCAGGTGACCAGTTGTTAAAGTAACAAATGAATATTGTTAATGATTTCCATAGGCACCAAAGCAAGTGGTTGATGTTTTCTGTTTGTTTTATACCACATTTCTTACCAGGAACTCAAATGTTAGATGAAAGCTTTGTGGAAGATTTTTCAGAGCAAATGGAAACTGCCATCCGGGCCATCCTTTGTGCCATTCAGAACTTAGCAGAAAGAAACAGTGAAAAAGCAGAGGCCAGTACTGCCCAAAGAAGACCACAAGAAGAGGAGGGTATGTTTAAAATCAGATGAAAATTAGTTTTGCATTTGACTTATTTCTGTAACTAACCAGTTAAGAATAAATGTTAGAAATAGATGACTGTGCACGAGAAGAGATGGCAAGGGTTATTTTCTATTGCTCATTGTATTTTTTGTGAATAACAGCAGGAGCAGACTTTGAGAGACTGCAACCAGGACATCTAACGAAACTCTTAGAGGATGACTTCTGGGCTGATGTGAGCACTTTGCGTGTGCAGAAAATAATTTCTACCGTCTCTGAGCTCCTGGAGAGACTGAAATCATATGGAGAAGATAGCACAGCATCAAAGCACATGGTAATCTGCTGCTTTTTACAAGCTCACTTGAGCAATGACAGAGTGGCCCTCATCTCACTCCATGTGGAGAGTCCCAAAGCAGGCCTCAGAATCACTAAGAATTTGGTCTATTTATAAATGTAAAACATCATTGAGAAGCTTTGAGAAAAGCTTAGGGTTTCCTAAGGGTCACAACTGGGAGTTGCTTACGTGCAAAATAAACAGTGCAGAATGGTGGTTATTTTGGGATTCTTTCATATCCCAGTTATGTACTCCCAGGTGTTTGATGTTGATGGGGCACGTTACTGCTATCAAGACTTAATAGGCAAAAATAAATAAATTTAAAAAAAAAAGACTTAATAGACATCCCCTGAAAACCCCATTGCCTTCAAAATAAGCCAACAGAGTAAGTTGTATCTTTATTTAGTTCAGAGAGGTAACTTATTTTGAAGGACATTCATTGTATGTCAGCACTGCTTTAATTCCAACTTCGATTTCCTAACACAATTTCATTATAAAAACTTTATTAAAAGCACTGTAAACGAAGTGAGACTAAAGTAACTGAGCTTCTAAGTGTACTTTTGTGGGAATTTGTGTATATAAGGAAGAAATCTCATGAAATTATGGGAGGGGGTACATAAAAACACATGAGAGGTATCACTCATGACAGCATATTTGTAAAGTTGTACAGCCATTGCCTCTAGTTCTAGAATGGTTTTATCACCTCAAGGAATAGCAGTATCAACTGGCCTTTTGTTTGTTTTATCCCTAGCTCTTCAGCCAGTCCTGCCATCTGCTGGTGCGCCTGATGCCCATGCTTTGCAGCATCTCAGACCTTGTCCTCTTCTTCTTGACCATGTCATTGGCAACCCACCGGAGCACTGCAAAACTGCTTTCTGTGCTTGCCCAAGTCTTCACGGAGCTTGCCCAGAAGGTAAGGACTATTTGCATTAGTAGCAAGGGTCCTTCAGTGTTGGGTTCAATGGACTTTTACTTTGGACTGTCACAAATAGCAGGTGATTTGCTCTAAGTTTTTAGAGCTTTATTTGGTACCCATTTGTCATCCTGTTTTCAGTAGTCTCAGAACTTGCACACCACATACACTGAATTCGTAGACTACAGATGCTGACTACGAGTCACTGCTTTCTACCAGCACACCGTTTCCTCCAGTTTGAATTTTTTGACCTTGACCTATGGGATAAATCCTTAGGACTAAACAATAAAGGAGCTTGTGGTACCAGGAGGAGGGTTCTCCTTCAGTAAGGAAGTCACTGGTTCATTTAGCCCTGTACTCATTACTGTAAAAAGCACCAAGAATTCAGATTATAGACCCTGCTCTTAAATTCAAGGGACAGGAGACAGTGAATTCTAAGGGACACAGCATGGAACGACAGGTCCAGCCATAGGGGTGTCCAGTTCTTGGACTCTTGAATTCATCACCTAACCTCTCTAGAACTGAATCTCTTCATATGTAAAATGGAATTTGCCTGAGTTCATTAGCATTTTTTGTGAGAACTACCTTCAAATGAGTATATAGGTTTTATTTTATTTTATTTTATTTTATTTTATTTTATTTTTTCGTTTTTTTGAGACAGGGTCTCATTAGATAGTACAGGCTGGCCTTGGACTCACTATGTAGCCCAGGCTGGCCTTGAACTCGAGGTGATCCTCTTACATCAGCCTCTCAAGTGTTGGAATTACAAGCATGCACCACTATACCTGGTTATTTTGTTTTTTCTTTAGTATTCTGAGATAATTTTTTTCCAAATAAGTACAATACAAATGAGATTCATTTGTGGAAGATAATGAATTTACAAACTAAAGATGGAGTCTTGGGTTCTTACAAACACTCAGAAATTTTTTGTCTAGTCTGAAATACTAGCAAGTGTTAAAACGGGAGGCAAGCTCAGTGCCTCATATTTGTGTATCTGTTGAATTATAAGTGATTCTCAGGTTTGTCCCCTCTATCAGAGATAAGACAAGGATGTCTTGAGATCTAGATCAGCTGTATTTGTCCCTTTACACAGCTGCTGTCATTTGACAGGTTCTAAAATGACTGTGGCTCCTCAGGCCTGGGTGCTGGGTGGATAGCTCTGATACGATGATATGTGGCAGCCCAGAGGCTATCCCATTGTAGTTACCGCAGTGATATGTCCTGAGAAGTCCTTTTGGCTGTCCTCCTGCCTACATCCAAATGTGGTTCTTTTAATGTAGTGCAGTGGAAAAATAAATAAGTGAAACAAAATTGGCAGCTTTTTTTAGTACATTTTCATCCTTAGATTGAGAAATGGTCTTGATAACATGTTTTTTTCTCTTTGGATTGAAAGTCTTTACTTTCATATACTACTTTTCCCATTTCCTTTTGTCTTACAGGTTAGTAGGTTTTTTTCCAGACTGTTTGTGGACATGAAACAGTTTAGTTAACCGTTCGAACTTGTCAGCAGGTCTATGTTCTTCTCTCTTGACCTATTCTGTCCTGGCTCAGTGACTTGCTCCTCAGTGTCTTCCTTTTAGTATATATTATTCAAATTTTCATATTGATAGAGTGACGTATTACCTATGTTAGAGTCCTCTAGAGTCAACCTCTTAACAGCTGTTACCACTAAGAAGAAAAGAATGTCTAAGGTCTACTGTACTTGCGCAGGTTTAAGATAACCAGAAAAATGTAAATGACTAAGCCTTTGTCTGGTTTTTATTTTTCCTATGACAGAACCGTAAGCGCTTTTTTAAAATTGTGTTTGTACGTAACCCATCCCTCCATTTTTTTCCCCAAGGGATTTTGCTTGCCCAAAGAATTTATGGAAGATTCATCAGGAGAGGGAGCAATGGAATTCCACGACTATGAGGGAGGTGGACTTGGAGAAGGCGAGGGCACGAAGGATGTAAGTGAGAGGATAGAAAGCGAAGAACAGGTATGTTTCACACATAGGCAGTAGTAGTGTGTAGACTACAAATGCTGACTCCCTTTTCCTTTTCTTTTCAATTTCTAAGTCATAAATAGTTTGTACAGAGTTAATGGTTTTCGCCCTGACCTGTGGTGTCCTGAAGATGTACTGAAGTTTGGGCAGTGGATATAAATAAAAAGCCTAAAAGCCACAGGGAGGACCTTTGCAACCCAGTTATTGATTATAGCTATAATTTTGGAGGGACTGACTTACAACTCGGTGTTTTGTTTCTGTTTTGTTTTTCTTTTTGATTTTGGAGACAGGGTCTTGCTTTGAACTCAGGGTCTTGCTTTGTAGTGCAAGTTGTCCTTGAACTCACTGTATATCCTACACTGAACTCGAACTCACAGTCTGTCTCAGCCTCCTGAGTGCTGGGATTATAGGCATGTGCCACCATGCCCGGCTTACAGTTTGTTTTTAAGTAGGGAGATATTTATTTGTATTTTTTGGTAATAGTTCTTTTAAGGATAAAAAGATTGGCGATTATAATGATAGCTGAATTAAACAATAATAGATTTTATCATTGTCTTTAAAACTTGTTAAAATACATAATCTCCTTTGATTAGAATCAATAATGCTTTTAAAATGTTCCAATTTTATGACTATTATGATGACTGCATTGCCTTTTAGAATGCTCATTTCATCTGTGACATGCCTTAGTTACCTTCTTAGTCACTGGGACATAATGCATGATATCCTTAAAGGAGGAAGGGTGTATTTTGACACAAAATTTAGAAACTTTGGTCCTTGCATGGTCGGTGGCATTGTAGAAGGGCATGAGTAGAGAAAAACTGCTTATGTCATGGCATTCTGGATGTCTAGAGAGTGAAGAGAGGAAATGGTGGGAGAGAGAAACCCTTCCAGGCCATCCTGTCTCCTCACTCAGGCCATACCCTGCCTCCCAACAGCAAGACATCTATACCAACCCATAATGCAGTCACCTTCCAAACATGTGAGGCTTTTGAAGCTATTTAATTTTTTAAAAATATTTCAAGACAGGGTCTCACTCTGTAGTTCAGGCTGGCCTTGAACTCACTATGTAACCCAGGCTGGCCTCGAACTCATGGTGATCCTCCTGCCTCACCCTCCCATGTGCTGAAATTACAGGTATGTGCCACCGCACCCTGCTGGGAGCCATTTTAGATTAAACCATAACAGTGCATTAGTTATTTAATCACCTGTTACCTGAGTAAATAAAAGTTAATTTTTTTAATCACTTACATTCTAAGTCTAAATCAGATCATAAACTTGTATTCAGAGCTGTGGTTACAGCTATTAAAAATAACCAGTTCCAATTTTAGTGTATGTGCTGCCGAAGCAAGCACATAAAAATAACTGGTTCTAATTATAGCTATTTTTTTTTGAAAAAACAAAACAAAACAACAACCACAAAAAACCAAAATCCAATTCCAATTCCAACTCTTTTCTTCCTTGACAGGGAAAACTGCAAAGAAATTAAAAACCAAAAGGCAATGTTAGTATTTATATGGTAGAACTCTGCCTGCCTTTGTTGGTTATTTTGACTTTTCTGTATTTCTGACTTAATCATACCACTTTCCTAAATGAAATTAAGTTTTTAAAAATGTGAAAGCTTAGTGGAAAAGTACAATCCATAACAAAACCTTAAGTGGAAAATTTACTACCTGAAAATTTGACAGTATATTATTTCATACAGTAATCCCATGTTTCCTTACAGAAATGCTAGTAAGGGTCAAGGATAAATAAATGTATGAGTGTATATGTATGTTTATACAAGAATGTTGATTATATAATAGTGAAAATTGTGAAATGATTCAGATATTAAGCAGAAGGAAATTATTTAAATTATGATACCATTAAAAATGAACGAAATTATATTCATTGTGGACTATCATCTTGTCTTTCAGTGATCAAGGTGACAAAATGAAAGATTTGGATAACAGTAGAATTTTGTTTTAAAACATTACTGTTTTTTGAGACAGGGTCCTGTTATGTGTAGTGCAGGCTGGCCTTGAACTCACAGCGATCCTCTTGCCTCACCCTTCCAAGTGCTGGGATTACAGGCATGAGCCACCATGCCCAGCTCAATTCTTTTAATATATTGTTGGAATTTTAAAAAAAAAAAATTTTTTTTTTAAGTCCTGTGAAGAAAACTTGAACAAAGTCCCATATTCTCTGACCAGAAAAGTAGTAAAGTAAAAGTTAACTTGAGAAATTAAAAACAAGTTTTTTATAAATTACTGCATGTGGCTGTTGGTTCTTTTTTCTCTTCCCAGAATACTTTTACATTGTTAACCTTGGCACTTACGTTATAGAACTAAAGTAAATCTATCAGTAAAGTTAAAACTTCTGTTTGTTTTCTGTAATGCTTTTTGATACAGGTAGAAGATTCATTTCAGAAGGGTCAAGAAAAGGACAACGAAGAGCCTGATTCAAAATCTGATATTAAAGGCGAGGATAATGCCATTGAGATGTCAGAAGACTTTGAAGGGAAAATGCATGATGGGGAGCTTGAAGAACAAGGTGTGAGATTATTTGTCACCTTAGTCTGGTTTTTGAAAGCATAAATATTTCATCTAGGAAATTGCAATTTCTCAGTAGGCCTGTTGCAGCCTTTTGAAAAACTCTGGTTCCTTGTATAATTGCATGTGATGACCTCAGCAGCTTTCTCTGCTGTCACTGTCCCACTGAGGTGGAAGTTCTGCAGACCCTCCTTGAGTAAACCAAGATCCTGCTCTTGATGTCCTGGCAGCTTAGCAGTACACAACTGGGGAGAATCCCAAAGACCAAGTTTCTGTCTCCAATAGAGTGACTGTCAACCTGAAGCAAGCTGTTCTGGGTAGTTTTTTTAAAATAAGCTTTCCTTATAAACACAGTAGACATTTGTTGGAATGAAAATGTAAGAAAAAAATAAGACCGTTAGACCTACCACTCAAGTCATTTAATAAATTCTGATGTGTATTTTCCATTTATGGTACATGTATATATATACATACACACATGGATCATGCAATTCTGTAGTCTGTTTTAGTTCTGATTTTAGATGTTTCATAAAATCATAGATACCAGTATTTTGGAGATGGGAGGGGTAAATCACAAATCACCTTATCCCATCTGTCACTCCAGAGGTTTGAGTAAAGCTCAGTGAGGGTGCTGAGTCTCATAATGGGCAGTTCCCCTCTGTATCAGAGCCTGATGTCCTAACAGCACTCTTCTTACTGTTTATTCACACATTTCAGTCTTACTCCTCCACTATGCAAAATACTGCAGAACTGAAGTAAATCCCACAGGGGACCCTTGCCAAGAAGTGGCTGTGTGCCTTTTATATACACAGAGGACTGGGTTCAGTTTGGGGCTCTGCCTAAGCTCAGTGCCTTCCCTTTCAGAAGAGGATGATGACAAATCTGATAGTGAGGGTGAAGAACTGGATAAACAGATGGGTGATCTCAGTGGTGAGGAAGCTGACAAACTAGATGAGAGACTCTGGGGTGATGACGACGAAGATGATGATGAAGACGACAATAAAACTGAAGAAACAGGACCAGGAATGGATGAGGTATTAAAGATTTCTCTATCCCCAAAGGTCACAGGCTGAGAGAGGAGGTAATCTTCCTTTTCTTTTTCTCTTCTTTCCTTCCTTTTCCTTTTCTCTTTAATCTTATTGATTGCATAGAGAGGTAAAAGAGTAGCCTGACATGAGTCAGTTCATGTTTTATGGAGACAGGAAGTTAAGATGCAGTATAGATTCTCTAAACTGATTCTCTCATTGGTTACTGAATTTCTGTAGCTCCCAGTTCAGAATCCCAGGACTGGGTATTACATGCAGTCACAGAGTGTGATGCCTCTAATTAATCACATCACCATTCAAATAGTTGTTATTTTTGTTGCAGTCTGGGGGGACTTGAACTGTTCTGCAGGTCATACATATTTCTGTGGGTACACCTACTAGAGAGAAATTACACATGTCTAAGGGGCTTCATGTAGAAGCAGTTTCTTGGATTGATTATGATGAACTTATTTTCCCTACTTTGACATGTAGGAAGATTCTGAACTTGTAGCTAAAGATGACAACTTCGACGCTGGGAATTTGGACAAAGATAAAACTCAGCAAAATAAGAAAGAAGAAAAAGAAGAAGCAGAATCTGATGATGGTGGACGAGGCCAAGACAGAATTAATGAACAAATAGATGAGGTAATAAGGATTTGAAGCTCATCTACTCTCCTATCTCAAGACTAGGACCACTGCTTCACATAGTTCTTGGAGTGTTTCTGGACGTTTTTTCCCTAGTCATTGATTTTTCTCCTGTTGCTTTATAAAAGAAATGTGCAACAGAAGCTCTTAAAAGGACATAAAATATGTATTGGTTAATGATGAGGTAGTATGTATGGTGTTTGGGCTTGTGCTGTAATTTGGAAGCTAAAACTTGTGATCCTTTACTCTCAAGTTTCTTCTTTGAGATTAAAGTAACACAGGGCCTATTATCCTTGGAGAACCTAACAGAAGGTGAAATTTTAAATTCTTAACACAAAAATGTCTAAAAATATTATTAAAATACTAAAGTATGCTGATACAATTTTAAGGAAGAGAGACATGGTATTTTTTTTGG
>RJWT010014974.1:0-20715 GCA_004365215.1 Cuniculus paca
CCCCAACCTACTGGTGCATACTACTGTATTCCCATCTTCTGAAGATCTTTTCTCTATATATTCTCTATGCTTGGTCCCTGACTTACGATTGTTCCATACATGATTTTTAGCTTTGTGATGCATTCATTAGAAACTATAGTTTGAACTTTTATTTTTTCCTAGGCTGGGCATACATATGTGGTACTATATTCTAATGTGATTCTGGATAGTGGGAGTGAGCCACAGCTCTCACCTGTGGCTGAAGGATCCCTGTGAGTGGTGAATATGTGTATATGAGGGGACAATTGGTTCTCTACACTGTTCTGAGAACACTGTTATGTAAGCTAGGGTATTCCATAGATTAAGTGTGTTTGATACATTTTCCACTTATGATATTTTCAACTTTATGATCTTTTTAGAATATTTTCAATGTATGATGTACCTCATCATAACTGGAACAATATCTGTATTCTTTCAAAACTGTATCAATTATTCAAGCAAAATTGTCATTATATCTTATTTCTTTACAATTCTATTCATGATAAAATTTTTCAGATTTTATATACGGGAAAGAATTGACATTTGGAAATTTTTCTCTCTGTCATAATTGTGATTCATGGCATATTTTTGAGGTCTAGGTGCTAATACTCTTCTTTTTGTCATTTTATAAAATATATCTGCCAATGAATATATACAAATATATGTATAGTATCTATAGTTTAGATTAAAAGCAACAGATTAAAAAATTTCACTGGTTTAGTTACATAATTATCTACATAAAAAGATATACGTATATTAGGTTTGTAAGTGACGTTTTGGAAACGTTTGAAAACTTGCCTCTCAACATCATGTAATTTTCAGAAAGATGAAGGTAAGGCTTTTGGGGCATAAATCCCCTAGAGTTTTATTCTCTTGTCTTGTCTAGATTTTAAATAACTCTTGAGGATTATGGTAGCAGTAGAAAATATTTACCAATGACTTTCATGTTGAAACAGAATTACAGAATGTATTATGACTTATCATTGACTGGGGATGAGGTGTTTTTTCTATAGTATATTGACAAACAAATATTCTTCAATGCCAATTTTTAAAAGGTAAAACGTCAGCAGAGATTTTTATAGTTCACCTTTATACATATTCTAGAAAATAAGTTCCTATTATCTTTATGGCTAGTCAAAGGCTTTCAATAAAACACAAGTGCCTTTGATTTCCAATTTGTGCTTGGTTATGAAGTGAAGAGACACATTTAGCTTCATGGATAGAAAACTTCCCTAAAAGATAACCGTACTGCATTGATGTAGTACATTAAGAGTCATCTAGAGACTGTTTGCTATTACGATGAAGGATTATGCTAATCAGAGTGTGTGAGTCAGTACTCCTCCAAACAGCATTTATATGAACAAATCATTTAGAGAAACCATCTGTGAAAGGATGGATTTCAACTGATACTTTGGGGTCTCCTGTATGTCTAGCATTTTTCATATGAATCTGGAATTTGTTTTCTCTTCTGCCTGCTCAATTTTCAAGAATAAAAAGGTTTGATCTCCTTTGTAGGATCTTCTTGGCAACACCAGATCATACTTTCCATTTTTGAGTCCCCAGACCACTGTCTTATCATTAGAACCCTTAGCAGATTGTCTTGAAATTGGTTGCTCATCTGTCTTGGTTGCTTGCTGAATTCCTCAGGGTGACCCTGTTGCTTCTGCTTGTTTGAGTCCTTGTGCTTAGTACAGTGGCTGGCATAGAGAGTCTGGATTAATGAAAGTGCAATCACATGTTGACAGTATGTGCAAACTGCCCCATGTGTTTAATGAGGTGGCAATTCCATCTTTTGGAAGAGTTCAAAAGGTAATTCAGATAACCTTCAGATAAATGATTTATCCAAATGCCCAGGCACACAGCGGTTTCAAACATGGTGACTCTGCTTGTTACCACCTCTCTAATGACAAAAGTCCTCTTTTATAGCTCTCCACATCCCTATAATATAAACACCTCTACTCAACACTATTGACTCCATCTGTTGGCTGACCTTCTATAAGGTTGTTTCATAATATTGAAGAGGAATGCCAGAGGAAGGTAAAGAATTGGAAGAAGGTGGAGGGTAAAGGTGAGAAATGAGGAGTAAAGGAATTAGATTTCTTTTTCATCAGTTCAAATATGATCCTCTATTATGCCCTGGGGAGAAAAAAATTAACATTTGTAAATGTTTATCTTTAAAATAGAGGTCAAATGTTAACTTTTATGAGGCAAAGTTAGTAAAAAATCTATGAGAACTATCCCTACAGTTCAACCTGTCCCTTGAACTTCTCCTTGTAACCTTCAAAGGCTCCTAATTTGAAATCTAGGGTGTTTCCAGAGACCAGGAATGATTTCCCCATTTGTTGTTCTCCCTATTGACCAGGAGTGTTGATGAGGTCAACAAAAACCTTATACTCTGTCTTGTCCTACCTGGGGCCAGGTTATGCGATGTCGATGAATTTAATTTGATGATATTATGCCATGACATTGTGTCAATATGCGATGATGTGTTGTGATGGCACAGCGTCATCACGTGGTGACGCAACATCATGACGTAAGACGTCCCACCGCCAGTTAATGAAGTGATTTCAGGAGGCTTTAAAATTGTGCGATAAATCTACGATTATTCAAATAAGGTTTGAGATGTTAGGTAGCTTGGTATCTGAACTGTAAATTACAGGGTAGAAAATTTTCTTGGCTTGACTTATGACTCGTTTCTACTTGCTTATGTCTGCTAGAACTTGTAACGTTAGTTCTTACAGAGGTTTAGAAATCAAAACATAAATGCAGTCAATAGAGTCCTCCTATCACAGGTTCTATCTATATTCACTTTCTTTTGTCTCTGGAATATGAGCTGGAGGAAAACTCAAAAATAATTTCAAAATGTGATTTAGAAAATATAATATGTTCTTAATTTGCATATTTGTTAAAATTACTTAGAACCTCAGAGCTTCATATAAAATGATTTATCATTGAAATTATATTGTAACTAATATCTTTCATATGCGTATGTTTCATAATATTATTCTTACACTAAGATTCTAATAATCTAAATGTGTTTAAAATTAGGAGAAATGATTTGTAAATTGTGTGTGTGTGTGTGGGTGTGTGTGTATTGATCTGGGAAAGTCTTGTATTTATTTTGTGCCTCAGTTTTATATTGAAAATGAAATTAACACACATTGTTTTCTAATTTTACCTGGATATTGTATAAGCAAATGATAGAGTGTAAATGTCCTTTGTGTTCTTTGGAACAACTGTTATGCAAGTTTAGGGTAATATTAAATACCTTTTCCAGAGCCACATAGACTGTGTTTAAGAACTTTATATCAAATGAAATAAATACTTGTTAAATTATAACTAAGGAATGTTTTATTTTTAATACATTCCTTTTCCTCCTAGATTGCTTCATTTTTAAATTTATGTGTTCAGAAATGAATTAAATGCGGATGTAAACAAGACAGTGTATACACAAGATTTTATTTGTGGTATTTACATTTTTGCTAACTCCTTCTGTCCCATAAATGTATGCGTTTTTAACTAGTGAAAGGACCTTTACAACCCATATTAGGGAGGATGTAGTCTGAGTAGAGGTTTGAAGTTCCTTTGTTCACATTTAGCTTTGGCTGATCACAATCCAGTGAATATTGAAAAAGCCTGAAATGTGGCAAGAGTTCTTCGTTATTTCTGATTTTCCATGGTGAAATGGAGAGATTGCTTTGTTGTCTTAAAATTCACATTTGCTTCATCACTCATTCTGTAACTCTAGTAAAGAACGCACTGATACTTCATGCCTTCTGAAAGTGATACGTGACTTTTTGATGGAGCTTGAAATGGTGGCTGATTACTTTTGAATACTGAAGCACCACTGGTTGGCAGTTCACATCTGCAGCAGAGAAAAACAATTAGCAAATTTGTGAATTATCTTTGGTTTACACATTAAACAAGCAGAGTAATTCTTATAACTTTAACCAGCAGGCTGTGACTTGATTACAGGATATTGTTGCTTATTAATAAACAAGGCTATTTTTAGATATTGCCAATGCCTGTGCATCTTACTTGCTTGCCTTTTTTTTTCTTTCCCTGCAGCTTAGTTGCATTATGTGCCTGTCTACAGGACCACCAACATAATCTTTAGGGCACAGTATTAAAAATTATTGAGACTTCTAAGACTTGAGGGTAGAGCATTGGACCAAGTACATGGTGCTATGAACACGGGGTCTTGTACAACTGCAGAGGCCATATGCTCACAGGGGCCTGGAGCATTGTATCCTATGGGCTGATTCACAGTTTCTGTAATTGAAGGCTCATTTGTGTGATCTGTAGCTTTGGTTGGATCCTTTATGTGAGCTTGGAGTTAACTATAATACTTTTATTTCCCTCTAGATGATAATTTTGACTAGTAGTAAACTGTGATGTTTTCTTGATTTTCTGTACTCAAGAACAAAACCTAAAGCTTCATTCAAAAAATCTTTGAAGTAACTTGAGTTAATGAGGCTTACATTTGAGAAAGACCCAGTTTATATTTAAGAAAGTGGAATATCTTTTTAAAAAACTGTATTATTTGTACAGTATTCAGACAAAGTGCTATTAACAAGTACTTATAAGTGTTCAGTCCTACTTGACCTATGGTGCATTAAGAAATTGTGATGTAGTTGCACAGAAACCATAATCTAATTACAATATTTTTAATGGTGTATTTTTAATGCTGTTTTGACTTTAGGTACAAGGCCAAGCCTTTCCCCAGGAATCTTGTTTACAGTAAAAATTTACTTTACAGACATTTTTCTCCAGTGATAGAAAACTTTTGATGATATTCCCCTCTGAATCATTACAAATTTCAATGATAGAATCTGAACTAATTAGGTTTTGGTGGTTATTTCACCTTGAAAAGAAGTGTATGTGTGTGTGTGTATGTACATATTTAGGGATGGGTGGGTAGTAGACTGAACTTTAGACAACTTGCTGACATTATCAATAAGATGAGTAATTCTTTGCAATCATCTTCCTTTATACAACTTTCAGAGTATGGTTTTATTTCCCTTTGTGTTTGCAAATTACCTTAAAATTAATTCAGATGAAACTCAGTGATGCCTTCATCTCCTATATGATATCCCACCAGTCAGCTGGACTGTTCAGCCTATAGTCCCCTCTGCCCAACAAGGAGAAATTCAAAACCGCATATGCTCATAACATACATTATGTGTCAACTCATTCTCATTTGACCTCTGGATCCTTTAGAAGACTATTTTTGTTCTATAGGCTGATTTGAACATATTTAGCTGTCATGTTCTTTAGTTTTTATTCCTTCAGATGAAACACGTCATTTAAAAAAATGTCGTGTCAAGCCTGTAATCCCAGCACTTGGGAGGCTGAGACAGGAGGATCGTTGTGAGTTCAAGACCAACCTGGGCTACAAACTGAGCTCAAGGCCAGCCCAAACGGCATAGTGAGACCCTGTCTCAAAAAGACGAGGGCTGGGGATTTGGCTCAGTGGCCTAAGCGCCTGCCTTGATTGAATTCAATCCCTGGTGCCGCAAAACAAGGAAAAAAACCCCAAAATTTCCTGTCATTTGATATAGGGAACCTTCCATTTTCTTGTCCTTTGG
Organism: Cuniculus paca; assembly: GCA_004365215.1. Classification (NCBI taxonomy): domain Eukaryota; kingdom Metazoa; phylum Chordata; class Mammalia; order Rodentia; family Cuniculidae; genus Cuniculus; species Cuniculus paca. The sequence goes on from RJWT010014974.1 coordinate 5,607, forward strand.
ATATGAGAAATTGAAAGTCTAGTTTGTGTATTTCTTTAGTGTTCAACATGAGTTTTTTATTTAAGTTTCGACACCAAAAACTGTCCACAACATACTGATAGATCAAATGTTAAGACCTATGGCTTCTCTTGTCTAAGATACTTTTCTTATAATTCTATTATCGTATCTATTGGAGGCACCAGCTTTTGGGTAGTTAAACCTTATCTCTATTGTTGATTGAAATTGAATTTATTAACTGAAGTCATTATGTGTCTTTCGAGATAGCTACCAAACTGTTTTTTAAAAACATTCTGTGGTTTTTGAAGTTTTAGTTTTTTTGGGGGGGTGGTATTAAACTTACCTCTGTTAAATTTCAATTTGTTTAGCTTGACCCATTTCTTCACCCTGTCAGATCTACTTTGCTTTATATAACATATTTGTCATCCCACTTAACTTTTTGTCTTTGTATTTTAAGACCTTGCAGTCTATTTATCTATTCTACAGACAATATTTGGGGAAAAGAGAAGGTCAAAGGCAGAATTCTTGGCACAATTCCTTGTTCAAGTTGGGAATCTCTTCTCCATTACTATTGTTTGGATATAACTGTTCAAATAGTTAGTTGTTATCCTAGCATTGAGTCTACATTTTTCCATCTGGACATGAGATACTCTGTTAGGTATGTTGCTGTAATTCAATGCACATGATTGCCTGCATTTCTCAACCAAACAGACTAGTAGCCTTCTCAAATAGAGTTATGAAATTAATGTCTATAACATGATATATTAAGAAGTCTGGTGAAAATAAGTAGGATACCACAGATAATTCACAAAGTCAATCATCCACAGGTTATAAAAGTCAAATTTCTCTCAATGAGAATAACGTATGGGTGGATCACAATGGTTGATTCTCATTCTAGACCCTTATTATTTTAGCTTATATGCAGTTTTCTAATCATTAGAGGAGTACATTTTCATGGCAATGCATAATAGAAATGTCAGGGTAGAACTCAAATGAGAAGTGTGAAGTTGTGGGTACATGTTGAATAGAGGCTAGACCTTGTTAGAATAATACACGAGGAGATGCTTTTTTGCAGTGCTCTTCACTTTAAAAGCACTGGTCTGCCTTTGCGTATTGTCACTGAAATGCACCAAGATAGACTTAGAATCAAGACTAGGGTTCAGCAGTATTATGATCCTGTACTTTGTACAAAAAAAATCTATCTCTCAAAGTTACTTCAAGGATTAAATGATACATGATAAATGATCACAAGTACCTAGCATAGTTTATGACACAGAATAAACTTTATAACTAATCCTGTTAATTAATTAGGGAAATATTACCTGTGTACTATTGCATAGTGATACTGATAATTTTTACTTAAGAACTGAGAAGCAAAGTGCGTATTTTTCTTCTGGTAAATGAAATATATGTATATATGGATGTAATCAGTATAAATAAACACACATTGCACTGAATGTAGTTTAGAGCTATATAACTCATTGTATTAATAATTTTTAATCCACAGAGTTGAAAATTTAGACTGAAACTGTACATAAGGCCAAAAATTCTGCTTATTTGGTTATTACACAGAGCCTCAAAATTTTAGAGATGCGAGGGACTTTATAAATAACAAGGTTCAGGCCATGCTGGGACTGGGAGGAGCCAATCAACAAGCCAACTAGCCAGACTTTCTGGTAAGCCACACAGACCATGTGGGGCCCAGGAAGAGAAAGAAAAGTCAGATAGAGCCTTCCGAGAATTGGTCATGCTGGGACTGGGAGGAGCTGATAAATGAGTCAAATAGCCGCCAGCCTTTCTGGTAAGCCCTGCAGACCATGCAGAGCCCAGAAAGAAAAAAGTCAGCACCTTCTGTGAGCCCACCAGCGTGCAGGCTGAGAATCACCAAATCCCCTCACCCCGTAATCCACCAGCTGGTTTGGAGGTCAGCCTGAGCTGATGGCAACTGAGTTACAAAAAGCAACTGAAGGCTTGTAGTGTTTGGTTGAATTTACAGGCATGGGGCCGGCAGTCTGAGCCAAGGGAGGATAACAGTATGCAACATGGCAAATATGGGGGATTTTTTCTATCCTGTTTTTGAAGTCTAATATTGTTCTCACTGTTTTGTTTTGTTCTTATTAATTGTTTTTGCTTTACTCAATATTCTGTTTTGATTGGTTTTATTCTGTTTTGGTCTGATTTTGCTATGTGATGGAGTGGACAACTACTGTGAAGATAACAAGATATACTATAATAGCCATTGTTGTTTTCCTACTACCCTGCTTTGATGTTCTGTACCAATTTCACTGCTGTGTTTTGATTGGATTTATTTTGTTTTGTTTTGTTGGGTTTTACTATCTTTAAAATAACAAAAAAAAAAAAAAACAAGATCTAGTTCATGTATATATAGATGAGGAAACTGAAGTCAGAAAGTATTGCATGTTTTCATAAAACTTCTTAATATAGCTTAAAGCTAAAACCATATTTGCTTTTTTTTGATTCATATTTCTAGTCAGTCCATATTGCACTTGTTTCATACAATATCACACAGACCAAATGCCTAAAACAGTGTCTGGAGCCCTCAAATTTGTAACATGGTGTCACATACCACAAGGCAGAAAATGTTACCCTAACTTGACCTAGTGATTTTGACCATACAAACTAGTAAAACTTAAAAAGACATGATAAATCTCACTAGTGGTTATGTTTTTTGTGCATCTGAAATAACTTGTAATATACAATAAGTTCATCAAAAATTAGTCATCCTTTCTCGGCATAGTTCATCAGTATTACAGTTTTCATGTTCTGAAATGACAAGTAGCATTTAAAGAGAGAATCTAAAAACCAACCTATTCGGAAAGAGAATCTCCCATGTAAGCAATAATTTTGTGGAAGAGCAAAAGAATAAGTTTGTGAAAATGGGAAACTAAGCTTTCCTTCATGGTAAAAATCAGATAGTTGGGTTAGATCATTTCTGACATTAGAATGGGGAATAAGGAGGTGAGGTGATAAAAAATAGGAAAAAAGATGTGAACATTGCTCTAATGTTGATTTGAAATTCTCTTCTGTTTGGTGAACTGCACTACTAAGGGAAAAGATTCTCTTTCAAAGAAAAGTTACTTACAAATTCAAGGTCATTTTCTAAATCCCACATAGCTTGTCTATGTGCCAAACTTTTCTGGTTTTTATTTTTGTCCTTTTGCCTTAAAATATATGTTAGAACACAGGTTCTATGATCCCTGCTTGCTGATATGTTATTACTCCCCGTCCCACGTGCTGGGGCCATTGTAAACAAGGGGGCTATTAAGGCGGACAGCTGGACAGGGAATGACTATAGAGGAGGCTGCAGCCCATGCATAAAGAGGAAGAGAGGGAAGGGTTTGGGAATTCTGCTTGACCATTAAAATAGATCATAGAGGATAAAAAGGAAGAGAACTTCAGAGGTCACTGAACTCAGCATCCTCTATTTTGCCAATTAGGATACGGAGACCCAGGGAGCGAAAATAATCTGTGCAACACCAAAGCTTTTTGTCAGAGTTGGAATTAAAACTCAGGTAATTGAATAGCAACTGATTTTTTTTCTTATCAAAAATAATAATGAGACATTTCAGGTATACAGAAAAATTACATAAATTCTTTTTGGTGATCTTCCTCTGCTGCTTTTCCTAGAACCATATAGTCATCTATATCTCTCTCTAAAATATCCTTCAGCACTCTCTGTAGGGTTGGTTTGGTGGTCATGAATTCCTTCAGTTGTTCTTTACCATGGAAGTATCTTATTTTTCCATCAAGTTTGAAAGATAAGTTTTGCAAGGTACATCAGTCTGGGTTGGAAGTTGTTTTCTTTGAGAATTTGAAAGACTTCACTCCAAACTCTTCTTCACTTGACGGTTTGTGTTGACAAATCTGCCATGATTCTGATTGTTTTTACTAATTGATTGAAAAGGAAAAGTGGAGGACCAACAGCAGGAGGATAGCTTGACAGAGATGAACCAGTGCATGCCAGTTGTAACCATTAATGTAGATGGCCTCAATTCACCAATAAAAAGAAACACAGGGAGAATAGATCAAGAAACAAGATCCATTAATATATTGTATACAAGAAACATATTTAACTTGAAAGGAAATTCATAGACTAAAAAATTAAAGGAGAGAAAACAATTGTTTCATGCAACAGGAGACCAGAAAAAAGCAAGGGTAACTTGCCCATTAACCACAGAATGGATAGGAAAGATACAGTATTTTCATACACTCAAAAGCTACCCAGCTATACAGTAGGATAATCTCAAGGCCCTTGTAGGTAAATGGATGCAACTGGAGATCATGCTCATGGATGAAATGGTTTGGACTCATACAGATGAACACCAAGTTATCTCACTAGCATAAAAATTTGAAGAAGTTAGTGGAATCCAAAAAGCACAATAGATATCATGAAAGTGATAGGGGAGGAAATGCCTAAAAAGTAAAAGTGGTAACCACTGTTAATTTCCTATTATCTTGTTTTGAATTCTTGTATTATTTTCATAATTTTGTTAGGTTTGGTTTTATTCTATTTTTTTTGTTTGTTAGATTTTACCATGTCTGATGGTATGGGCAACTATTTTGAAGATAACAAGATGTATTATGGTAGCTGTTGTTGATTTCCTATAATCTTGTTTTGAAGTCTGTCTTGGTTATTTTTCTCTTATTGCTGAGACAAACACCTGACAACCAAAATTAGAGAAGAAAAGGTTTATTTAGCTTCCAGTTTCTGGGGATTTCAGTCCATAATCAGCTGGCTCCAAGGCAGGGTGGCATGGCTCTGGGGCAACACTTCAAGGTAGCAGCCTGAGCAAAAGAGCAAAACACAAGCCTCTTCACTACCCTTATATTGTACACAGGCCACCCCCAATCCAGGGCTGGTGTAGCACTCACAAAATGCCCTTGCCCTCCTTTGCACAGGATGAGGATGTTTACAAAGTAAGAACCCTGATTCTGCTGAGTCTCTCAGTTAAACTTCTAAACTACTGAAGATGACACAGTGTATCAACCCTAACAATCCACCCCTTGGCAACCAGACATATATCTTTAAATCAGTCTCCAGATACAAATACATACTTGTAATTATGCCTAATATGCTATTACTGTCCTGTACACAAACAGAAATGTAATAATTCCCTCACCAGAATAGGTGAATTTTCTTTTGGTGATACTTACCATCTCAGTTTAACAATCCTAAGTACCAGCATTAGAATCATAATGTTCTGTCCTTGGTCCCCCAAAGATTCATGTACATCCCTTTAGGCAAAAGGCATTTAGTCCATCTGCAAGAGCTGCTAAAGTCCTAACAGTTTCAGCATTGCTGAAAAGTTCAAGTCCCAAGTCTCCTCCAAGATGGAAGGCAAACTTTAGCTACAAGCCCCTGTACAAATAAAAACAAAGTTAAACACTTCCAAAATGCAATGGCACAAGATAGACATTACCATTCCGAAAGTTACAAACAGAGGAATAGAAAGCATTGGGACCAAAACAAGTCCAAAATCCAGCAGGGTGAATGTTAAATCCTACAGTTGCTTGTCCAACATCTGAAGCAATCTGTGGCAAATTATGAGCTCCAAAGGTCTTGTATGATTCCACCCCTGTCTTGGTTACTTTTCTCTCGTTGCTGGGACAAAACACCTGACACCCAAAGTGAAGCAAGGAAAGGTTTATTAACTTACAGATTCTGGAGATTTCAATCCATAATCAGCTGGCTCCAAGGCAGGGTGGCATGGCACTGGGGCAACACTTCAAGGCAGCAGCCAGAGCAAAAGAGGGAGAAAGCAAGCCTCTTCTCTACCCTTATATTTTACACAGGCCCCCCACCCCCAGGGTGGGTGTAGCACTCACAAGATGTCCTTGCCCTCCTTTGCACAGGATGAGGATATTTACAAAGTAAGAACCCTGGCTCCCTGTTGAATCTCTGAGTTAAACTTCTAAACTGCTCAAGTTGACACAATGTATCAACCATAGCAACCCCTATGGCACTTCTGGTGGTCACCTATCCCATGGCATCTCTTTTGTGCTGGCTCTGATCCCCCATTGCAGGTTTCCTTAAATGACCCATGTTCCTGGCTTTTCCAAACTTCTGTGATCTCCATGGCACCCTTGAATTCACACAACTTCACACACTGCCCTCCCAGGGGCGCACTGCCTGGCCTCCCAGGCCTTCTGAAATTGGGGTGGAAGCCTTTTCAGCCTCAGATCTTGTGCATTCTGTGTGCACCTAAAACCAGCACCATGTGGATGACACTGAGGTCTGCTGCCAGTTGGAGCAGTAGCCAGACTTTCCTCTCTCTTAGCTGTAGGGATTTGGTGCCTGGATCACTGGGCACTCTGAACCTGATTGTGAGGAACAGATTCTCTATGCCACCACCATTCTGGAGCCTCTGCCGCCATTCTGGAACATGGTGCTCTGAGGCTTTCTCCTCAAAGCAAAGTCTTTCACTTTTGCAGTTTGGAAGCTGCAAAGGTTCGAGACTTGATGCTTTTTGCACTGCCTTCAGGCCATCTTTTCTATTTCTCTGTTCCTGCTCAGCAATCGAGGTCTCAGCTCTGTCTTTACAGTCCACAGCTTTACTGGAGCTTCCTTTCTGGCCATACTCACAATGTTTTAAATCACCATGCTGGGCTCTTTGCTCTTGATTTGCAATATAAATCTGGCTAAAAGCCCCCAACAGTAGCCATGTCACTGCCTCAACATTCAACTGCCTTGAAATTACTTTTGCCAGATTAATTAGTCCATCGTCTTTAATCTTAGTCTCAGGCAAATTCTCTGGACATGAGCAGAATACAGATAAACTTTCTGCCAAGCCATAACATACATCAACTAGAGTCCAACACCCAATGCAGTCCTTCTTCCCAGCAGAAACCTCCTGAGCCTGGTCTTTACCAGCAGGCTCTCTATCAGCCTTCTGGTCTCCTGAGCTCTGACCACAATCGCCCCTAGAGCTGTTCCAGCTCTATGCATTCAGGCAACATCTTTGAACCTTTCCAGACCCTTCCCACAAGCCATTTCCAGAGGCTTTTGAACCACATGGTCAGGTACAGTCACAGCACTGGTACCAAATTCTTTCTTGGTTACTTTTCTCTTATTCCTGAGACAAACACCTGACACCCAAAATTAGAGAAGAAAAGGTTTATTTAGCTTTAAGCTTACAGTTTCTGGAGATTTCAGTCCATAATCAGCTGGCTCCAAGGCAGTGTGGCATGGCTCTGGGGCAACACTTCAAGGCAGCAGCCTGAGCAAAAGAGCAAAACACAAGCCTCTTCTCTACCCTTATATTGTACACAGGCCACCCCCATTCCAGGGCTGGTGTGGCACTCACAAAATGCCCTTGCCCTCCTTTGCACAGGATGAGGATATTTACAAAGTAAGAACCCTGGCTCCCTGCTGAGTCTCTCAGTTAAACTTCTAAAGTACTCAAGTTGACACAGTGTATCAACCATAACAAAGTCCTACAATGCTTGCATTCTTTTGTCTTGATTGGTTTTATTCTGTTTTGTTTTATTTGATTTTACTATGTGTGAAGGTATGGACAGATATTTTGAAGAAAACCAGAGACGTTATAGTAGCCATTGTTGATTTCCTGTTGTCTTGAAGTACTGTATCATTTGCATTGTTCTGTTCTGATTTACTTTATTCTGCTTTGTTTTATTCTCTTTAAAATAATAAAAAAAGAAAAAGAAGAAATTCTTGTGTACTTATTACTGTATTTTCTTTAGACTTTTAAAGGAATAAATTAATAAGGCCCCATTATTACATACTGTTTATTCCCTCTGGCCCCCTTGCCCCAGAGCTAACTCCTTTAATAACTGTTTATCATCCTTGTGCATATCTGTATGATTTTACTTCATGTGGGCATGCCACAAACAAAATTCAATATTGCCCAACACTTTATATATATTATACAAACTTAAAACCATAAACATTTTTCTACAACCTGCTTTTTTTGTTCAACATTATGTGCCTGAGATTTCTCCGTGTCGATAGGTGTAGCTCTACTCATTCATTTTAACCGTGAATAGCATTTCAATGCATAAATGTACCACAATTTGTCTATGTTCTGTTTATAGGTATTCAGGTGATTTTTCATGATTCAAAACAATGTCACAGAAACATTCATGTGCATTTCTTTTATAGTTCTGTGGGTTTTTCTGCTGGTGGACCAGGGGTTATTGTGAGCTGCTCCAGTCAGCAGAGCTGTGGCACTTGGAACCTCTTAACATGGATATTGTACAAATAATATCTGTTTCTCTTTTTGTTAAGATGTGAGAGGTTAGGAAGCACTGGTCTAGAGCAATAGTTCTCAAACTGTAGTGTGCATCACAATAACCTGGAGATCTTATTAAAAAGATTGTTAAGAATTTTTAACTCAGTATATCTACAGTGGTGCCCAAGTATTTTTATTTGAATAAAGTTCCAAGAGTTGTTAATGCTTCTCATCAGGGGGCCACTTTTGAGAGCCAAAAGGATATACAAATGAATGCGAGTTCCAATTGATTTTTCAAGTGCATTTGCATTATTACAAGATATTGTACTGTGTTTAGTAGGTAATATAATCTCAAAAATAATTTTAAAATAGAAATGATATGATTCCATAATCTAATACCTTGGAATTTGCAAGCTTTTGGGTGAAAGAAAGATGGAGAATATTTACAACATGCTCAGAACCAGCTTCCCCATAACAGTAAATTTTGTATTCCCTTTTGAATGTGCAAACCAGGAAGAGGGCTTTAAAAAGGCAATTAAATGCAGAAAGCAGACCTCTCTTCCTTTCCTTTATCTTTATGGAGTAATCAATGGGTCCACCACCAACTCACCAAGGAAGGAAAGCATAAAGGGAAATGTTACAATTACAACCTTGTCAACCCTCAGCAAAGTTGCACAGTAATCAAAATGTGCAGCGATGAACACCTCTGGGGAGTCAGCTGCATCTCTACTGAGGTCCCCTCCCATTTCTTTCTGCTTCAGTTGAAGAGGTATGGCAGTAGAGGTGGTCGGGCATGGGATCACCACCTTTCCAAGGGATTAATGCTGAACTCATGGAGTTGGGTTGAAGGAGTAGACATTTTCCTATGAGAGCAGATTGGTGTAAAAGAGCAAGCTTGGTCCTTTCTGAGTCTCTTGCTTTCTCTCTTGCCCTGTGAACTCTGTCTCACACTGTTTTACCATGTGATGCCATCTGCCATGACTCAGCCATCTGACTCTCACTAGAAGCTGCTAGGTGTAGTCACGTGGACCTTGGACTTTCAGCCTCCAAATTGTGAGTTAAGAAAACCTCTTTTATTTGTGTATTACCCAGCATCAGACAATTGTTCGAACAATAGAAAACAGACTAAGACAGTGTCTTCCATTGTACCACATCAGGTGTTGAGCCTTCTCTGTATAACTGTGTCTTCAGAATTTTTCTATGCTTTCTTTCTACCTTTCTTGAAAGGAACCTGTTACTTTCACTCTGTAAGAATGGCAGTCCACTTTTTTAAGTATTGAGGATTGAACCTAGGTGAGCACTTGGCCATGGGGTTATATTCCCAACTCTTTTTAAAATTTCTGAGACAGTCTTGCTAAGTTGCCCAGGTTAGCCTCAAATTTGTGATCTTCCTGCTCCAGCCTCCCAGGCAGCTGGGCTTATAAGCATCTGTCACTGCCTGGTGATAGTCCACTTTTACTTTTAGTAAATAGATGACTGAAATAAAATCTTGTGCAAGCAGCAATTCAGGTTGACAGGAAGACGTGGCTCTGAAATGGACCTTTTCTCTTCCCTTCAGCCCTAAAACACACTTGCCCTGGATTCACAGAGAAGCAGCACGTCCTCCATCTTCCTCATTGTATGGAATGGCCCTTACATCCTCCTTGCCAGAACATGAGGACTCCTCTGGGGCTGCTGCTTCTCACTCACTCCTGATATGTGCCCAGTCCCTCCTGACTTGAATCTGTTCACTTTCATCTGCCCCCTGCCTCCACCTCCCTCTACATTTCCATCCCTCTCATCTGAATGATTGCAATAGCCTCCTGAGTACTCTCTAACTTTGTTCTTTTCTGGTCCATTCTTCACACAGAGGCCAGACTGACCTTTAAAAAGTAAGAACTAGATATTTCCTTCCACCTCCCAACCCCTCCTGAAGTGGTGCTTTTTTGCTCTTAGAGTTAAATGCACACATTTTAGCCCAACCTGACCCCCGTCTCCTTGCCTCTCTGCACCACCACCTTACAAGGAGCCGCATCCCATCAGGTGCACCAGACTTGTCTCTTTTCTAGACCATTCGATTCTTTCTTCGTGAAGCCTGTAGATAGACTGTACTATTACTTAAGAAGTTCTTTCCTCCCCCACCGCTTTGGCCATTTTGCTGACTTGCACCCAACCTTCGAATGAGGTTTAAATGTCATTTCCACAGAGTGGCCTCCGTGACCAGCTTAGGCCCACCATGCTGGGCTTGGCCCCATGTTGAATGCAGTCCTGCACCCTCCCTCCTCCTTCATGGTTCTAATATTTATTACTTGGTTTCCCTATGAGGCCGTAGAAAGCTAAATGAAGATAGGTGCCCGCTCTTTTATTCTCAGGACTGAATTCCCAAGTCCTAAGATGGTGCCTGAGGGTCATTCAATAAATGCAGTAAATGACTGCGTTTGATTGACACAAATTCTTTATGGCATTTCAATGTGTTGATTTTAACTACACACATTTAAATTTCTCAAGCTATGCACCTCCTGTAAACCTCGGTCAAGGTGCCTTGTTAAAAACTCAGGCCCAACAGACTTTAGATCAGATTAGTATGACCTATTTTTATGTCACTTAACCTGAAACCATTCAATTTGTCACTGTCAAATAAATTGAAAAATTTAATTAGCAAATCCTTTTATAGATGGATATTCTATCTTTTCTTAGTAATAATATTGCTGCTGCATGGTATTTGACTTTTGTATATGTGTGTGTATGTGTGTGTGAGAGAGAGAGAGAGAGCAAAAGAGAATTTAGGTAGTGGAGAACAGCATTTCCGCTTTTGTTGGTCTTGGGGCAAACAGTTTATAGTCAGCAGGTTTGAACAAAGAAGACAACAATGAAGTAGCAAAGTGACTTTTAAATGCTACCATCCGAGAGTCTACAGGAGAACAGGAGCATAATGATGAGCTCTTATTATTAGAGCTAATGCAAATAAATCTCCAGGTCTACAGGATTATTGAAAGTAAAACTAATATTTGAAGATTTAGATTTAAAAGTAATTTTCGTAAGCGATTCAGAAACAAAATCTAGGATCTAAATAGTTTGTAATAAAATTGTGAATTATCTTAAAATCTATATCTTATAAAACATGTAAGATTAATCTAATGTCAAGAAACTCATAAAATAGATATAAAATCCTACATTAAATAGAGTTCACTTCCAAAGCATTTTCACAAGATAAAATCCAAATTGGACTGATTCCATGCACCATTCACTGACCTGGTATAGACTTTGTGCTTTATATTAAGAAATTATTAAGCCTTTTCCACTCTTAGTTTCTCCACCTGGATCAAAAGCTATAATAATTGCCCATCTTACCCAGATATTGGTAGACTAAATGACATCAACTTTCCCTTGGGACAAAAAAGGCCTCCTTAATACCCTTATAGCTTCTTCAGTCTGTCTCCAACACATAGTAGTCTTTTAAAAATTTTCCAGATCACTTTATTCCTTTGTCTCACATCCCTGAGTGGCTCCTTACCTTATTTTGTTCAGAGTAAAGGACACCAGACCCTCCCTAATCTGGAACCTGCAGCCTCCTTAATGTCCATCCTATTCTGCCTGCCCCATCTGTCTGGGCCATCCTGGCCTCCTTGGTGCTTGCTGGACACAGGGTACTCCTATTGTGCGTCTTTGGGCTCATCCTTCACTTGCTCTGGGTCTTTGTTCAGAGGGCATCTTCTCAGAGTTGTCCACTACAGCATTGTGCTCTGCCCCCGCCTTCACCCTCTTCTATGTGGCCTATTTCCATACCAGCTGGCGGTATTTTTTATTGTTTCTCTCAACTAAAATGTCAGCTTCCTAAGGGCAGGAATCATTGTTTAATTCACTGATTCATTTTGAGTACCTAGAACATATACCTAACAAATAGCTTTCCATGTGTATTTGCTGAGAAAATGAATTTTGAATGGAGTAATGTAGTATAGCACTCACATATGCTAGACATTGAGAACACAATGCCCAGTTTTAATTGTCATATAATCAGAGAAAGAGATTTTGCTCTGCTTTTTAAAAGTACATAATGATAGAAGGTGTGAAAAGAGAAAGTTTAAAAAAAAGGGGGGGGATCAGGGGAGAGAAGAGAAGAGAAGAGAAAGAGAGCCAGAAACAGAAGAGAAAGTAGAAGGAACAGAAGTTAGGAAAGAAATAAAAAATAACCCAAAAGCCCCTTGACCTACTGCTCTGCTTGTTCCTTGGTGCCCAGTGCAGAGTAAACACTGTAACTTGAGAGATTTAATGTGATTTAGATAAGAGTAGACAGACTTTTCTGTAAAGGAACAGATGGTGACTACTTTAGACTTCATGACCATTTGGTCCTTTCGTCAGCTACTCAACTCTGCCACCAGAGCCCAAAAGCAATATATGTAGTCAAATAGGCATGGCTGTTGTCTTAGTTACTTTCTGGTTGCTGGGACGAAATAACAGACATCCACAAGTTAAAGGAGGAGAGGTTTATTTTAGCTCACAGTTTGTAGAGGTTTCGATCCACAGTGGGCTGGCTCCAAAGCTGGGTGATATGACAGAGGGGTATCTAAGAGGAGAAACAGTCACGGCAGGGCAGGCAGGAGGCAGCCAGCAGTGAGCCTTCTTTTCCCTTTAATCTCATCTGGGCCTTAAGCCTATTGGTTGGTGACACCCACACCCAGCTTGGGCCTTCCCATTATCCATACCCAGAACTATGCTAAATCCATCAGTGGACTAATCCAGTATCACACACCCATGTTCCAGTCACCTCCCAAAAGCCACACCTATGAATGCATAAGGTTTTGGGGGATAGCTAGATATAAACCATAACAGCTCTCAAGGAAGAAGGAAATTCCACCATTCACAAGAAAATGAATGGGTCTAAAGATCATCATTTTAAACAAAATAAGCCAGACACAGAAAGATAAATATTGGGTGTTCTCCTTAATATGTGCAATCTAAAATAGATGACAATATAGTAGAAGGAAGATTATTATTCAACAAAAGCAAGAGATAGAAGGAGGGGAGGGATATAAGAGTGAGTGATGGGGGGGATATGAGTAAAATGCATTATACACTTTACCTCCCCAAATGTGAAATTAGAGGGGAAGGGTAGGGCAAAAGGGAGATAGGGTGTGAAAGTGATCAAAATATTTTATGTGCATGTACATAGTCTGCCAAAATAAAATCCATTAATAAAATATGGACAATAGCTGCATTCCAGTAAACTTTTCTTTTCTTTTAGCAGAAATAGGTTGCATAGGCTATAGCTTGCTGAGCCCTGGTATAATGTGTATATCATTGCTAAAAGTTGTGCAGTGCATAAGACTATAGCATAGGACTTAAAGAAACCTAGTGCATTACTTATGGGAAGTTCATAATGAAAACTCACACCAAACTAGGAAAACAGTGGATCTGTCTTAAACTGATAAGGAGTATATACCAAAAAAATCTATGGAAACATAAACAAAGCTTAAATTTCAGAATATATCTTTTAAAAAGTTTAAGACAGGAATGTTGCTTTTTTTTTTTTTCTTTTTGCTGCACCAGAGATTGAACTCACAATCTCATGCTTTCCAGGCAGGTGTTTAGGCCACCGAGCCAAATCCTCAGCCCTTGTCTTTGTGAGACAGAGTCTTGCTATGCCGTTCAGGCTGGCCTTGAGGTCACTTTGTAGCCCAGGCTGGTCTCGAACTCACAATGATCCTCTTGTCTCAGCCTCCTGAGTGCTGGGATTACAGGCCTGCACCACCAGGCCCGGTTGTTGCTTTTGTTTTTATCATAGTACTGTTACTCTTGGGTTGTTTAATGGGGCAAGAAAGAGGAACATTTCAGGTAAGGAAGAAGAAAGAAACTAAATTTATTCTAACTTGTAGAGTGTATCATTATTAAAAAGAAAATTCAAGATAATCCATAAATTATTTGAACTAACAAGTTTATAAGGCCTTTAGTTACCAAGACAATTATGCAAATTAATAACTTTCTTATAATAATAAAAGACAACATTTTCATTTAATTACTCTGTGCCAGGTGCTTTGCATGTTAACTTACTCTCACAGTTACTTTCTGAAGTAGCACTGGTATTATTTTCATTTAAAATTTAAGAAAACTTGGGACAGAGCGACTAAAGAGCTGATCCACAGTGCACAGCTACTAAGTAAGAATATCAAGATGAACTAACTCCAGAATTGGTGACACTACTTCTCCTCTTTTATATAAGAACTAATCCACTAAAAATATAATAGAAATAATGCTTTCCTTAACATGAACTGAAATTATATGGTCATTAAGAATAAATGTTGGAAAAATATATAAAACCGTTATGGAGAAAATATAAACATTACTGAGCAACTGAGGAGTTTTGAATATTAGTGAGATAATATTATGCTTACTTAAATTCATATACTGGATGTTTCAATATTACAAAGTTGTCTAGTTTCACCAATAAATTTATAAATTCAATGAAATTTTAAGTAACTGCCAGCTGGGTATGATGTGTATATGAAAGACTTGGCAGATTCTGAAACACATATGGAAACATAAAATTATAAAAATAGACAATTCTGAAACAAAGTAAACAAGAAGAAAACAAGAATTTGCTTGTATACTGATCTATTTTTAAAAAGTTCTATGTATGACACAGGGCTTATGTCTTGGTTACTTTTCTCGTTGCTGGGACAAAACACCTGACACCCAAAGTGAAGCAAGGAAAGGTTTATTTAGCTTACAATTCTTGGTGGTTTCAGTCCATAATCAGCTGGCTCCAAGGCATGGCACTGGGGCAACACTTCAAGGCAGCAGCCAGAGCAAAAGAGAGAAAAAACGCAAGCCTCTTCTCTACCCTCCAATTTTACACAGGCCACCCCCCCCTTCAGGGTGGGTGTAACACTCACAAAATGTCCTTGCCCTCCTTTGCACAGGATGAG